>CAUYSK010051834.1:0-16645 GCA_963575035.1 Avahi laniger | reverse complement strand
TATAACCAATAGTAAGTTAGGATATACTTTAAAATAACTAAAAATGTAGAATTGAAATGTTCCTAACACAAAGAAATGAGAAATGCCTGAGGTGATGGAGATCCCAATTACCCTGATTTGATTAATTTACATTGTATGCCTGTATCAAAACATGTACCCTATAAAGATATATTAATAGAAGTATTATGTATCCATAATAATTAAAAAATTTTTTTAAAAGTGCCAAAAAACTAAAATAAAGTTGACTTTGCAATAGCTACATAATAGTAAGCATTTTCGATTGCTCTAGGTTGTTTAGGGGGAAATCACCTGGAGCAAGCTTTTTTATACAAAGGAAACTGTCAATGAAATGAAGGCATGAACAATTCAAACATCCTGCCTTTCAAGAAAGCTAGAGATGAATTCATAAGATTATTGTTCCTTAAAAATTTGCCAAGAAGGTAGATCTCGTGTTCTGTTCTTATCACATACAAAATAATAATAATAATTAAAAGGGCAGGAGGAAACTTATGGTGGTGACAGATCCATGGCATAGATTGCAGTGATGGTTTCATAGTTGTATCATCATCTCCAAACTCATCAAGTTGTGTACATTAAATATGTCATAATACCACAGTAAAGTGGTTTAATAAAAAAATTAATGTTCTTTTATTTATAAAGGGATCTATACCTGTTTTACTTTACTTCTAAACTGATTTACTGTGTACTTATTATATTGAACAAATATACATAGGTGAAATTCAGAATATGAAGACAAAAAATTGTAGGAAAAATCAAATTTCTTATTCTTGAGGTTAGAGAAACAAGAGTGAAAACCTTATTATTATGTTCTGAGAAGTTTTAAAAGGGTAAAAAAGATCAAAGTTTTTTTGAAAAAACATTAACCATAAATTATTTCACATTGTATTTGTGTCCTAAATATTTTCTATTACATTACATTAGATATAATGTATATCCTATTAACTTACAACATAGATATCTTACGAGTAGCATAAAAAAAAGTCTTTTCTATCTTAAAAAACACATTAATTTTAACTATCTTATTAAAAGTTATTAATTTTTATTAAATTAGAATAATAATATACATCTATTATCTTATCTTCCCAGCACTCCTAGCCTCTGCTTACGGAAGAGCAACCATATTCTGGAAAATGTTCCTTCCTCCATTTAGTTTAATGGTAGCTCCACCTATCTTCCCACGACTGTAACCAGACCCACAGCTGGATCAGGTATGGTATCTTAGCTTGCTAACTGGGATTAAAAGGTCTATAAGTGGCCCCTTACCTAGGTCAGGCAAATCAGGGCCTTCCAGTGGATCTGGGTTAGAGGTTCACTCTCTTTCCTATGGTGGTACTGTAACATGGGGCACAATAAAGCTATTGACTTTGAAGTCTGACTACAAAGGGACATGAAGAAAGTTTTTTGGGGGTGATAAAAATATTCTATATCTTGATTATGGTGGCAGTCTGTGAAAACTCATAACTATGTACTGAAAATTATACTCTATATAAATTATACCTCAATAAGCCTGATTAAAAAATTTAAAAAGGCAATGTACTACATTACATAATTTGTTGTGTTTTACCATATTGTTTTAAAATGGCTTTAATATGTATACCAATTTGGCAAAACTTTATTATTTTTTAATTCTAATCTGCAAATATGACATAAGAGGCCATGCCAAGGTATAAAATTAATACTTTAATATCATTCTATAGAGAAGTATATAATATTCACCAATTTCACATCTTGTTTGCAAAATCTATAAGCTCCATATAATTGCCTCATTTAGGAACACATTTTAATATAAATGAATAGTCTGAAAAAACAAGCACTTGAGAATTAAAGCGGGAATGTTTCTCCTATTCCAATCTAATTAGCTCATTCTTCTACCTCAGTTTGCTCTTCTGTTATCTTCTGAGATATTGCCTTTGTATAAAAAGAATATTGCTTCCATTTTTAATTGTTTGCCTAAGTAGTAAATATATTGTTACTTACCATATATATAAATGTATGCTGTATAGAATCTAAAATTTATACAGGGATTATCCAAATATATATGAGGAAATTTATGAATAAATATGATATTTAGAAATGCATAAACATGTTTGTAAAGTAATAATCTGCTTAAAGCTAAATAGCTACAATAATTTTTTCTACAGTTTTTTTTTTACTTACAATTATAAGAAACTAGGGGCATATTATGGTTTCAGAAAAACCATTCATCATCTTTTGGTATTAAACAGCAAAACCCTAATTCTTTTTGCAGGATGGTTCCTCAGATACTTATCATTCAAACACATTCATCAGTGTTTCTCTTCCACGGGAGCAGCTATTTCCAAATATCTATGAATTTTATGGAGTCTTAAGACTATAAAACTGACAAAACCATAATATCATTAGGAAGAAGAATCAAACCTTATAAAGAAAATGGCTCTAATATATAAATGTCAATATATTTCAATGCTCATACATAGAAATATTCCTATCAGCAGCATGTCATTGACTGTGAGGGTTAGACACAGAGTGCTACAGGTTGTTTTTAAAACTCTGTCATACTAATAAGTGTGTGGGTGACTTGGTTCAACAATGGTTCATATGAAAACAACATAGGATAAAAGAAAACAAAATAAAACCCAAGAAGTGAGGAAGAGTTCCGGAAAAGAAAATATTCAGTGGACCAAATATCATTATAGGCATCTCCCTTCCCTCCTTCCAGCCACTAAAGCAAAGGCTTATCTGCCTGCACAATTTTCCCCTATTTTCACTACTCTTAAAATGTACAGATTCTTCTTTCTTGTGGAGAAGATCAAAATGTCAATTTATATAATAATAATGTGATAGAAAGAAAAACAACAAAACACATGAGGATTTGAGTTGACTGCTAAACTTTAGCTGAGAAAAGGCCACCGAGAATTACAATGTAATCTTAGTGACCAGAAAAGGGGAGGTGAAAACCCATTACATCCAGTGTTGGTTGAACCACTGCATGTGGAATTCAGTTCTCCATGCCATATTTTAAGAGGAACACTGATGAACTTGTTTCAATGATGAATATCTGCTAGACCATCATGGAAGAACTAGGGTTATGCTATTGGCATTAGCCAGAAAGATGATGAGAATACATTTTACTTAAGTAGGTAGATGCTGTCTAAAAATAAAAAGAGTTGCTTTGTGAGGTAGAGAATTCCTGATTATTGGAATTTTAAAATATTCATCGAAAAACTTCTTTAGCATACATTATGTAAAATGCTATGCAAAGCATTATGAAATTACAGATTGTAATAATAATACAAACTTTTTCCCTCAAAGAATTCCTCCTGTAGTAACAGTCTGGCAGGTACTGGTAATTGCTGTGTTGGGATTACTGTAAAAGGTGATCCTCTCTTGGCAGGAAAAGGACACAAATGTTCCTCTAGAAGCCATTCCAATTCAAACGGTTAATGCTGATCATTAGCACTTTATTATTCCTTTCCTGAAGAGACTTGATATTACTTAACAGGTTACAGATATATTATTAGCATTTCTTCAATGTACCAATCAGAGCAGAAACTAAGAATTGGCAGATTGTGCAAAAAGAATACATTAGCCTTTCGTTTCTTACCTTTGCAAATTTTTCAAAACATTTTAGAGTTATCAAAACATAAAAAGTTCTACTTAAAAATGACATGTTCAACTACATTGGTTTACCTAGTAAGAACAATTACTAGTGTGCAGGAGATTTATTTGCATGTTAATTAACTTTGGGGGAATAAGACCTTGTTTATTCTAGGATTATATAATGTCTTTCCAGAAAAAGAACAAAGCCAAACTTTGGGAAAATGACAGAATTTAATTACCTGTTTCCATGATTTCAAGGGGAATTCATCGACCATATCTTACATAAATGACTGATGCATTTTAATCGAAGGGAATCATGAACTGAATCAGTCTACCTCATATAATGGTGTTGTAGACTGTCACTGAATATGAAACAGAATCTTTATGGCATAGCATAGCTAATGAAATAATAGGAATAAATAACAACATTAATAATAATTCTAAAATAAAAAATATATTAAATGTGAAATGTACTATAATGCTGTTTTAGATTTGTCTGATTTAAGAACAATATTTTAATTTTTGAACAGTTGTTAAATTGCAGTTGCAATATAGAGCTGCACACATATAGTAAACAAGTTTGGAATTGGATAGACTATAAATCCAATTCCAATCTAGTGGGTACTGTGTAGCACATAATCTCACTAAGGTTATTTCATTTATTTTAAATAGGGTTAATGACATATCTCACAGGGTAGTTGTGAGAAATAAAATAGATATGGCATGCATGCAAAGTACTTGGTACTAGCACTTAGTAAAGTCTCAATAAATGGAAGCTTTGGACATTTGTAATATAACTGTCTATTTTGAGACATTGAAGCCCAATTGTATTACTCTTATCACTCCTTTCTTCCTCCTTGTTCCTGCCAAACTAAATCAGCATTGGATTTGTGTGCATATAAATGATAGGTAAGAGAAGAAGCAGTCATTGCTGAATGCCTTTAAAACTGAGATCACTTCCAGCTAATTGTAGACGTTCACTATGGGAAATGGTATTCTGGGAGCTATAACATGCTAGGATTTCATTAGAATTAGGGCATCTTCCTCAGCAACCCTAAGTGAATCTCACTATACCACTGCATGGTAAGAGACAGAATGCCTGTTCATGAACAAGAAGCAGGATGTAGTCTTCAGACGTTCAGAAGCATCAATTCGGATTATGTGGAATACCAAGATGTTCAGTAGATTTGGCTGTAACTTTTGCTACAATCAATTAGCAGAAAGCCAAATAATAAAAACTCCAGGGTAAGACAGGGTAACAAATCTATGATTACTGCACTGGGCTTATTACTGCTTCTTTAAGCTTTTAATATTATATAAAATCATTTCTGATTTTACTCCTTTTGACTTACACCAAAACATACTAGGCAAGAGGCCAAATAAATTCAATGTTCTAACAAAACTGGATATGAGAGAGGAGCTATATAACTCTTGCATTGTTTATGAAGCAAACAACCAAAACCTAATAAATTGGTATATGTCCTACATTCCAGCCTCACTGGACTGTGAAGGGCCCATACTTTGCACTCACCATTCCCTCCCTCTGGAATAAGCCACCCTGTTCCTCCCCTGCCTGCCTTGTTCATCTTTTCTAGAGGCATTCCAAATGTTACTCCTTCTGTCAAGACTTCCCTGCTTCCTTGCAACTTTCAAACAGTTGACTGCTACCAATGCTTTGAAAATGTGCCCTGTGATCATATTACATAAACATCTGTTTATCTATCCTTTCCCTCCTGGATATTACATTTTCATTGAGGAGTCACAAGCATAGACAAACATAAATATGGAAGGAAGGAAGTGCGAAGGTATGAAAAAGTCAGACTCAAGGTCAAATCTTGGCTATCTATGTGGCCGGGGAAAATTACTTAAACTTTCCATGTTTACTCATCATTACAGGAGGATAAAAACATCCTTTTTTTAGATTGTAGGGCTGTATTAAGAGTTAGACATAAAGTATGTAAAGCGATTAGTGCAGTATTTGGCAAAGAGAATTTTGTTTCAAAGTGTCAGGTATTATTATTGTCAATTCAAATATGAAATATCAATGACGAGCATTTTGGTAGGAGAAATTAAAATGTAAAGGAATATAAAGTAAAAATGTAATTTTGATTAAGATGTCAGAAGTGTGATGTGAAGCCTTATGGAATTCAATCAATGTTTGTTGACTTAAATTTGTAGATCTGCTGCAAATTGAACTGGGAGTTAAAAGATAAAGAAGGTTTTTAAAAGTCAAATAGGGAGGAGGAGATTCCCACCCCTCCCATTTCATGGATTTCAGCTTTCTTCTTGTCCATTTATAAAGTACTCTGAACTATAAAAACAATCAAGAAAGTCCTATATGATTGCTATGTCAGATTTCATTTCATGAATGTATTATACATATAGCCATACAAGATAATCAAGCCAAGGGTGTGGAAGAAAGAGAGAGAACTAAGTCATTCTTAAAGAAAGTCTGTGGCTTTAAACATCACTTAAGAAGATTATTACAGTAGATATGAGAAGGATATATAAATGGTAAAAGAGACCACACACAGATCGACACACAACTAAGGAGGCAATCTCCAATAAGCAGCAGAAAAGACCATAAATTTTTCAGATGAAAACCTTAAACACCCCTCCATTTGTCAGAGGGTAGCATACATATAAGTGATATTCACTTTCCAGAAATCTATGTTTCTTGTACTTTACACAAAAACTTCTGCTGGAGAGAGGGTGATATCTAAGTAAAATGACTTATATTTGCCTATTAGAAGGTTATTGCAAACTTCTAAAAAGAAGTTTTAATGAAGTGGTCAAGGAAACATAATAACAGATGATTAATGAGAGAGTGAATACTATAGAGGCAGTATAAAAAGGCAATTCTCTTGAAACCTTTATTAGTGAAGGAAAAATAGGATCCAGTACAATCAGGGGAAACTGGGGTCAAAATAAAAGTTATTTTTTTCTTTGATGACATTTAAGAATATGAATATTTGCAGGCTGATTTGAAGAACTGGTATAATAGATGAGGAGAAATATGTGAGAGGAATTGTTTGATGGGGAAGATCCCTGCAGAGATAGGAATAGCTAAGATTAAGTGGACCTGGAAAGGGGCTATTATATTTGAAAAAAAACAAAGTATACTTGTCACAGGGTCAGGAGGAAAGCAGGGGGGAATAAATTCTGAAAAAAAGAAAACATTTTGTTGAAGAAAGGAAAGCAAGAATAATTGTGGAGTTGACATCAGATGACTTTGATTTTTCTCACTAAAATCAAAGCTAAGATTTTTAGCTGAGAGTTAAGAAAGTGGTTTAGGTGTTTGAAAGAAAGGGACATTGTTAGGGTCACCAGCTGCTCTCAGAAATAAGAAATTGAGAGAGATGGATCAAAGTATTGACAGTAAACTGGACTTGTACTAGAGCCAATCAGCACAGTGAGAGGACTTCTGGTCACATCATGTCATGAAGGGGGACTGCCAGGTTGATTCAACAAGGGGTTTGGCAAGAGCAGGGATTATCAGGAGAGAGGGAACCTAGCCAGAGAGCACACAGCTGTGAAACAGTCAAGTAACAGAACCCACAGATTGGGGAGAGGAGAAAAGATGAGAGAGACTGAGGAACTGGGGTTTGCAAGGAGACGGAGGTGGAGAAAAACAAAATCAGTATAATGGGGAGAAAGAGGCTGAATTAATAAGTTTAGTGCAAGAAATCAAAGGGCACGAGGAGTGCATGGGTGGTCATTAAAACAGAAATACCCTAAGGAATGTGTTATCCATTTGGCTACTGAAGTCAGCTAAAATGGTGATAGAGTGAAAAGTAATAGGAAAAAGCATGACCCATGTGGCAAAATGGCAATTAAAAATGAAAAAGTTTGCTTAGAGTTGGCAGATTATGTTAAGAAAGAGTAGCATTTATATTTGTGACTCACACAGGGGGAACACCTTAGGGAAAAGAAGGTGATAGATATATCAACAAGCGTAACCTGAGTCTCTAAAGTGGCACCTGGTGACCTGCCTGGGACAAGCTGGAAATCAAACATATCTGCAGGACTGAATTCATAACACCGTCTGCTCTTTTATAAAATTACAGAATTCACTTAAACTAGAATTTGTCATGTGTCTTCTATCTTTCTAAAACTAAGTACAGTGAGGAAAAAGATAACCTAGAACCTAGTAGAGTTTTTTGTTTTCAAGAAGAATAGAATGTGTTTGGTAAGAAAAATAAAATATATGAAGTTAGTTGATCAATATGATAAAATATTAATAACTAATGTGTATTATATTTGAAATCAAAATCAAAGAAGGTCAGAGATAGAAAACAAGATTTCGATAAGTTAAAATGACAATGGTAAAAAATGACAAGATGGTGAAGACTGGTAAAAAAGAGACAATTTTCTCAGTAAGGTGTAGAACAATGTGCTGCAGCTACTAGGACAAGGTTGAGAGAGATTAACATATAGTATAAGAAAAATATTTAAATCTGTTTAATCAGGTTCATCATTCTCTAGCATGTAGGTTTTCTAATTAGTTAAAGAATATTACGTGTTTGCTATAAAAAAAAGTGTTTGCCAGAATTTCATTTAAATTACTTGGGTGTAAAACTGTTCTATCAGAGAGTTCAATTCCTGATGAAGGCATAACAAGCATGAATCTCTGTTGAAGCACATAGCATCGAAATGTGAGTAGCAAAAAAAAAAAAAAAAGGGAAAAGGGGGAATTGAGAAAAATTTATTTTTATTGATCTCTACCATTAGTATCTCTAAAAAATTTCTGTAACCAAAAATGACCTGACTGTAATAATATAATGAAAAGGAAAGTTTAATAATGGCAAACTACCACATTTTAGAGAATCTGTTCTTTAAGAGTACACGTATCTTTGTTAAAAGAAAAAAAAAAATCAGCATTTACCTATTTAATGTAGAAAGTTTCAAAAATTCCAAAAAGGCATAAACTGCACTACTCCATTTTCTGACCACAATGTCATACAAATAATTTAGAGATTTGAAAAAATGGTTCACCTAAGGAATTGAAACAGGAAATAAAGCTACAATTACATATAATTTCAAAAATAATGAAAATGATAACGCAATTTCTAACTGTTATAAATTCTCACAATTTATTACTTATGTAGTGATGCAAGATGAAAATACAGTTAGATACAGTTATACTTCACTTTTATGTTTATTATAGAAAATTATTAAGCATTAGAAAAGTAGATAGAATAATGTAACAAACCCTCACTTAGCTTCAGTATTAGTTGATTTGTTCAAGGATCTGAACAATGTCTGCATATTGCATTTCATTGCTAGGCCTTTTAAGTCTCTTTTAATCTTTAAGCCCCATCCCAATCCCATATTGCACTTTAGTGATTAAAGAAACCTGGTCATTTATCCTACAGAGTTTTCTACATTCCAGATTTTTCTGCTTGTATATGCTTAGTATTGTTCACACATCTCTCAATGCTTAGTATTTCCTATAAACTAGTGCTTAAATATAGAAGCTTGGTGAAATTCAGGCTTGAATCATTTGAAAAGAAGTTTTCACAGGTATTGTGCACTTGCTATCAGGAGGCTCAGAATGTTCAGTGGTCTCTTTTGGAATGTTAATAGCCACTAATGATGATCAACTAAATCCATTATTTGATTAAGTTTTGCATAGCGGAAATATAATTCTACCATTTGTCCTTATTCATTGGTTGGAATAATTCTATAAAGAGAGCCTTCTCTTTTCAGCTATTTAGTTACCTTCAGTTATAGTTAATTTAGGAAAAGTAGCTTAAATGTTTGATTTTTTCCTTATAATTTTAAGTTTTCAGAATATGTTGGTTTCCTAGCATCCAAAGATTATCAATGATATCAATTCTGTAAACTATTATTATGAACTTATTTTTTATATATTTTATGTGATTCAATCCATTACAATTCCTTCCTTCCTTTTTATTTTTTCCCTCAGAATATCCCACATTTGGTTAGTAGTGACAATTTCAAGCTAGCTCCTCAACTCTTGTGACACAACCTTAGTAACCTTTGATACCTTCCTTATTTTCTGGTGTTAGGGGAAGTTTCATGCTTCTATATATTTCCTGGTCCAAATGTGGTATCAATTATTTCTCCAAAATACCACAAAAGTTTGGATAAATTAAAAAGTGCAAGATCAGTAACACAAATGTTAGGAAGCATTCCTAACTGCCGAGGCCAACAGTGTATATTCTGTTGTTAGCCTTTATGCCCCAGAGTGCCAACACCAAGTTTAAGAACCCTTAAGTTCTGAGCTGATGTATCAATTATTGTAAATTTCTTACAACTTTAATTTTATAATTTTGACTGTATTTTTTTTTTTGTCTGAGTGTTTGTCTTCGGTCATCTAAATATTTTTCCTGTATGTCACAAAGTCAAAATTCCCAGTATAAGCTAATACTTTATAAATTATACCTGGATTAAAAACAAATGTGAAATTTCTTAAATATCAAACTAAGTACAAGCTTTGATAATAATCAATCTGGAGAACAGAAAACATACACGGGCAACAAAAAAACAAATGAGATATAAAACAGTTATAAGAAAATCATCTTTAAATCACATAAATGTATAGAATTTGGGGCATCCACTACTGAATGGCTCTTAATTGCTTCTGTATGTACACCTGTGTCAGTGGGTATATATGTGCACGTGTGTATGCCTGTCGGAGTGGCACCGTGGCATCATGATTAAGAGCATGGATTATGGAGTCAGGCTGCCTGGGTCCTTCTTTGAATAATTGTGTGATCCAAAGGAAGTTGCATAACTCCTCTTTGTTTCGGTTTCTATGATTATAAAATGGGTCTAGTAACAATTCATCTTGTTATTGTGAGAATGTGCATAAGTTAATATAGGCTTATGATCATTTATCCAAAATTGGGGAAGTGGGGAGACACTGAAAACCGCAAGTTTATTCAAATTCTGAAATATGATGGGGCAGTTTATAGGTTTGAATAATCCCCCTTGCTTTTCCTGCAAAGGTATTAATGTGTCTGATCACAGGAAGTTGCTCTAGACCCCACTGGAGAATTATGACCCTTTCATGTCTGAGCATAGGCTATTGATTTTTCATGGGGGTCTCTAAATCCTTTGAATATTATTGTATCCTTTTCAACACCTTCTTTCACTTTTTTAAACTGGGAAAATACTTCAAGACTGTTAGGATCATCTCATTTCTTAAAACTTATAAATGATATTTTTATTATCATTTATTGATATATATTTTTATTGACATATAAGTAAATATATGAAGTACATCGCATTTGACTAAATAAACAACAAACACTATAAAGAATGACATTCCTCTAACTACTACAGTGACTTGATATTTGTTTTGGATTCTTATGCAGCTTGTAAATGATCAAAAACATTCCACAATCATTTAAATTGCTAATTCTCTCTTTCAAAGGCATTAAATAGAAATACTCAAGAAAAATAATTTTTAAAGCAACCATGATGAAATGACAACTTTTTAAATGAATAGCCTCCCTGTTGAGTCTTTACTGATTGAGTTGTGTTTACCCTGGGAAGGGAACAAGGTGCACATTTAACAGAGGAGGGCCAAGGCCACTGAGGAGAGTCTGAATCTTCATCCACAATACACACACATTTTAAACTGAATCGTCAGGTGTTAATTTACATAGGTATACATAAACTTCCTGGGTTTTAGTTCCCATTTTACTTTTTTTCCCTTCATCCAAAGCCTCATGAAGCATTAGTGTTCTCAAACACATGACTCTTTAAGTCATTCAAAACATATATCTACACAGTGGCCCCTTCATGTTTCTTTTTTCCTCTTTCCAAACCTTTATCAAATCAAGGTTCCTTGTTACAGCTTCTTTCCTCTTTATTTGAATAGAGGGCCTGTTTGATTCTTCCATTTCATTCACTTAGATATATACTATCCCTCTTTTCTATATGTACCTGGAAAAAGTAATAGTTGGCATAGTCTCCCTAGCTGGTAATATTGAAGTTCTTCTTAACTCCTCAGGACTAAGAGAGATGAAAATCATTTTGGGGGTCAAAAGTCCTTCTCTTGATTGTATAGCAATCCCTTTAATTTCTGAATATATATGGGGCGGTCATGGGAGTCAAAATTAGTTTTGAGTGTCAAAAGGCACTATTAAAATGCTTCTCTTAAATCTGAAGTGTAGTAAAATTCAGTATAGAACAAAAATAACTTTCATGAAAAAAAAGGACTGAGGAACACTATAGAAGGAAGAAATTCTAAAACCTGAGTGGTCAGTTTTATCTACATAAATCACTGATTATTGGGTGTAATTCCAAAAAAGATATAAAAAACATTTCAAAATTCAATTTATCACGTTTTTACATCTGCACCCAAATGTTTATTGCAGCACAATTCACAATTGCAAAGATGTGGAAACAGCCCAAGTGTCCATCAATACATGAGTGGATTAATAAAATGTGTATATGTATACCATGGAGTACTATTCAGCTTTAAGAAACAATGGTGATATAGCACCTCTTGTATACTCCTGGATAGAGCTGGAACGCATTCTACTAAATGAGGTATCCCAAGAATGAAAAGACAAGCACCACATGTACTCACCATCAAATTGGTATTAACTGATCAATACATAAGTGAACATATAAGAATAACATCTATTGGATATTGGGTAAGGGAGAGGAGAGAGGGGGGAGGAGGGGACGGGTATATGCATACACAAAGAGTGCAATGCGTACCCCACCCGAAGGATGGACATATTTGAAACTTGGACTTAGGGAGGGAGGAGGGGCAAAGGCAACATACGTAACCTAAACATCTGTACCCCCATAATATGCTGAAATAAAAAAAAAATTCAATTTATCATGTTTTTGATCCAATGAAGTAGATCAAAGCCCCAGACTATGAACTTTGCACAGACTATATATGAAAGCTTCAAGTAATTTCCATCATCTTCTGGTTTCTTTTCCAGTAATAAGAACCTACCAGTGAGGCTTACTCCTAACTGTTGTATTTTTGCATCACATGATAAAGCTGGATGTGTCAGGTTACCACAGTTTCTTAGTCACTAGTTGTCAGCTAATTTTATTTAAGGTATAAGATAAAAGTTGTAGAAAACCCATTATTTGAATTATTTATAAAGCATCATCATCCAATATGGTTTTTAAAAGATATTACAGAATGAAAAGCAAAGCTTTACACTTTCTGAAGTACCGATTTTCAACTTTTGTATTTTAAAAGAAAATGAAGATGAACATAAAAGGAAGTACATTATCTTTAAAAGTCTACTGGTACCAATAAAGTCTGTTTTTTTCCTGACAGTCTCCTTATGAACCTGCTCTGAAGACATGAAGATAAGGCATCAATCACTTCCATGGCAACAGACTGTGATGTCAAAACAAAGAGGAATGCGGATTTATACCAAGAATGGGATATCTGTAGATAAACAGAAAGTTTGACAAAAGGTCTAAAAGCAGAAAAAATGAGTCAGATCTTATTTACCACATTCATTCACAAAGGGAGCAATATCACTCCCAACAGGGTGAAAATTGGTTCTTGGAGGGGGCCAAAAATATTACTATTTTTTTTTTACATACAGTATACAAGCAGTATATTTGTAGTATTAAAATTTCATCAGGAAGGGTTAGGGGGGAAAAATTCTAAAACGGCTGGGGGACTGGCGATAATGTAAAAAGGTCTGAGAAACACAAGATACACTCCCAATTAGCTGAGAAAAGAAGACTATAAGATGATACAAAGTCGAGGAAGAGAGGAGCAGTTTGGACTCTTAACAAGGAGGAGGTAGTTCAGTGGGAAAGAGTTAAGTCAGAAAAATTTGAATTTAAGTTACAGCAACTCTTTTTATTAGCCATGTGACTTGGTCACATTACTTACCTTTCCTGAACCTAGCTTTCCTCAATTTATAATGGAGATAACACAACCTCATTACATTGCTAAATTGAATGCAATAATGTAGGCGGATATTTGGTACAGCATCCAACTTTGAAAATAATCCATAAATTGTATGATATAAATATTAATAAATTTATATTGATAAATGGAAACAATGAGGCTATGTAGTCTTCCAAAGCCTATGTAACATAAATTTAAATTAAAATAATTTGAATATACAATGGAATCCCTTAGCAGTTAGAGTGATCAGATTCAAAAATGAACTATTGAATGAAGCTTTAGAACCTCTATTCCTATAAAAGTTTAGGTGACTACACCTCCATCTGTTCAAAATAATGTAAACATTCATGAGCCTTAAGGAGATGGGCTAGACCATATGGCCTTGAATTTTTTTCCACCTCTATTATTTTAAAACCTCAACTAATTTCTGTTAAACAAATATGCTAGCTCAAAATCATATAAAGGATATAATGGAAATGATAAGACTTACAAATCCATGTTCTAAAGAATACAACAGTTTACATTTTGAAACAATTTGTTTAGCATGGGAATCTAGTCAAAAATAACAAATGATGGTTGCATTCATAATTAACAGTTCCGTGACTTCCTGGAATCTAAATCACAAAGAAAGAATATTTGATTAATGCATTACTGAAAGTTCATGTTCTAGTATCCCTATGTGGATTGTCAGTGTGTATTCCATAGCTCGTTATGATTTATCTTCATCAGCCATAGGCCAAAATTACCAGACTCCAATTACTTTGCTTCCCAGTTTCAAGAAAGAGAGAGAGAAATTATGTCAGTCCTACCACAGGAGATGGCTTACAATGCCTGAGGTAAAGAAAGTAATCTACTGTTCCCTGACATTCACTGCCTGAAAGTCATTCGCATTAACAACCATTCAACTTGTTTAGTGCAAGCCAATTGCTTCCATTTCCCTCTTGTCAGTTATATTAGCTTCAATTCTAATTTAACTGTTATAAAATTAAAAAAATAAAGCTCTCCCAAATCCTGACAAGGGCATAGATGGGTCCAGACATAACATAATGTCTCTGAATTTATCAATTTTAATATAATAATTTTCAAATTTCAATTTTCAAAAAGAACACTCTACCCCTTAGAAAATATGATCATTGTTTTCTTCTTTTTTTCTCCTCCTAAACATGAGTGTGATGATGGGCAAATAAATATATTTGTCAAGACAAAGAGAAAAAAAAATTCCTCATTTATACCATGGATGTCATTAGCAGAAAAAAAAACAAATGCCCCTAATTTCAACCAAGACTATGTCATTACTTATCATTATGAGGTAGAGATCAAGTTACATTTCAAACTGCATAATATAATCTAATATTCTTTCACTAAGAACTATTAAAGTCATATAACAGACCATTAACTTCCAGACAATTTAGAGCTTACAAGGTTAACATCAGCACTACAGAAAGGAAATGGGAATGACATTTAAATAACAGTAAGTGCCAATATACCATTATACAACCTAATGAGGATATTAGTTTTGATGTTTATCTATTGTATCAAACTATAAAACATTTATGTCTTACAAGCTGATTAACTTTTTATTTATTCAAAAAATAAATCTTACATGTGTGAAGAAAATTATATGCTATATAATACCACTACCAATAAATTGAATCATGCATTTTTTTCCTCAAATTTTACTCTAGTTCATCTCATTTTCTTCTCTGTGTCTTTGGGTGTGTTTATGAGTTGGTATGTTAAAGAGAAAAAGAGGAAAAAGATATTAGACTCTTTCTGGGCTTTACCGTGTCGGTATGTATTGGGAAAGTCAGAATGTGGGCATGGCCCTTACACTCCCTAAAACTGTCTTAACACTTTTCACATACACAGGAAGAGCCTGAGCTGAAAGTAATAGATGCAAATATATTTAGAAATAATTAATTGTCAAATCCTTGGTGAAGGCTGCATTTCAACTTAAGAATGAGCCAGAAACCTCTTCATGTACTCAATGAATGAAAGAAAGAATGGAGATACCCAGTTAAATCTATTTGGGAGAGGTTCATTAATTGTGAAAATTGAGCAGTAAAACAAATTGCTACAAATACTGATAAGATCTGCACAGAACTTTGCTCAGAGATGGTGATTCAAACCTCTGAGAATAGTGTTGTGGACCTCAATGCTAACAGGCTTTCTTGCTTTCTGTTTTCTTTTCTGTGTGATTAGCACAATTTTAGGTGCTACTTAACTATTTTATGACTGTTACCAGTTATCATTCTTAAAATTGTTTCAGATCAAAATAAAATCTAAGTTTCTATTTATTATGTTTTATGTTCAATATGTTAATGTTATATATAATACTTAGTATGTTAAGATTATGTTTAATATTTACTGTTAATATTGTTATAATAGCTTAATATGTTTACATTTATAGAACAAAATACTCATTTTCTACCAAAGAATTTTTATAAATGAAGTTACCATTCTATCTTTTCTTCACTGTGATGTTTTAAATGTCTTCAGGCTATAATGGACTTAAATAAGTTATCAGTTTTTCTTTTTCCCCATTATACTGGGTACATTTATTTCATTAAAATAAGGGAAAAGCATGAATAAACATCTCGGTAGAAAAATATTTCTCAATTTCCCTTATAAGTTTATGCTTGACAGCAGATAAAAAGGAGAGATGTCACATTTAGAATGGAACAGAAGGAAGGTTAAAAGCAAGCTGAATTAGCTCACCTCTTCCTGAAAGGGTCTTATACTTTTTTATGCCATGGCTCCCTTTAGCACTCTACTGAAGCTTAGTCCCTTTGTGAGAATAAGGTTTAAATATGCTTAAAATGAAATACAAGAATTGCACCAGAAACCACTTATAATGATACACAGTTACTAAATTTTCATTTAAATATGTGAAAAGTAACAAATATCTTGCTTTATTAATGCATTAAATAGAGGCAGGTATACTATTGTAATTTCAAAGTAACGGTAACAGTAAATGATATTCCAAGCTATCCGCAACATCTGTAATGTAACAAAAACACCTGCAAAGTTTGCTGGAGACAAAGACACAGGTGCTATTCTAGTTTATGGACTATTCACAAAGGAAATGCTAAATTAGAGTTGGAGAGTAGTGAAAATAGGATATAACTTTTTTTTTTTAATGTACAAGTTCTCCAGGGGCGTAAAGACAAT
>CAUYSK010051833.1:0-74673 GCA_963575035.1 Avahi laniger | reverse complement strand
CGACTAATTTTTTCTGTGTATATATATATTTTTTAGTTGTCCAGCCAATTTCTTTCTATTTTTAGTAGACACACGGTCTCGCTCTTGCTCAGGCTGGTCTCGAACACCTGAGCTCAAACGATCCACCCATCTCGGCCTCCCAGAGTGCTAGGATTATAGGCGTGAGCCACCGCACCCAGCCTTGAGGCTTATTTTTAAAATGTCCTTTCTCTATATGTGCCAAATTAGAGCCGTCCCTAATATCATATATCTCAGGAGGCTATAAAATGATACCAAAGCCTATCCCTGCCTCTGGCATTTTAGGAAGTTCTTGAAAATTGCTTTCAGAGCAGATTTATAATCCTTACTTAACCAAGTGCTTGAGATGAGTCAAGTGCTTTTTAGAAAAGTACAAGCTAGAAAAAGCATTCTATATAGAGGCCTGGACAAACGTGTTGCAGACTTCTAAAAGAGGTGGCATGGCTAGAGTCCACTCTTGCCAGAGTACTGGAGAGCTATGGCCCTAGAGCAAGAAGGGTCTGGTGTAGCACTGTGGTTGGGAGCGTGAGCCTGGGAGGCAGTAGAGGTGGGTGAACCCCATTTCCGTCACTTAGCAGCTGTGTGACTTCAAGCACTTATTCAATTTCTCAGATTCTCTGTTTTATCGTCTTTAAAATGGAGATAACAATTCCACCTCCTTCCCCACAGATTTATCGACAATGAAAAATAAAATGTGTTTTTAGCGCTATAGCACAATATCTGGCAGGTAGAAAGCACTAATAAAGCATGGCTATCATTTCCTAGAATGAGCAGTGAAAAGTATTTTATATTTTGCTAAGGGGTTTAGAAGTTTTTCTGAGATCTCCATAAACAATATGATCAGTAAGTGTCTTAATCAGTTTTATGTTACTATAAAAGAATGCCACAGACTGGGTGATTTTTAATGAATAGAAATGTATTTGGCTCTCAGTTCTGGAGACTGGGAAGTCCTGGAGCATGGTACCAGCATCTGGCAAGGGCTTTCATGCTGTGTCATCCTATGGGGGAAGGCCGAAGAACAAGAGGGAAAGAGAGGGTCAGAGTGAACCAGCAAGAGAGGATCAAACTTGGATTTATAACCCACTCTTGTGATGCAAACCCATTCCCAGTACGACAACATTAATCCCTTCATGATTAAGAGCCTCATGGCCTACTCATCTCTTAATGGTTCGATAGCAATTGAATTTCAACATGATTTTGGAGGGGACATTCAACCCATAGCAGTAAGCGACATATTCAATTGACGTTTTTTGCAAAATAGTACTGTGGAGGATGGATTGGAAGGTCATGAAAGTAGAGATACAGAGAAAGTTTCAGGAACAATATAAGAAATAATAAGATATTGCAGGAGTGAAGAAGAAGTGACAGGTAACAAACATAAAGGAAATAAAATTGGTCACTGATTGGTGGATGTGAGAAAGAAAGGACTAGGATAATTTTGTTTTTGGCCTGGGTAAATGGATGGCATCAATATTCAAGAAAAGGAATCTTAGAGTAAGCAGATTTAAGGCAAAAATACTATTTTTGAGATGTTGGATTTGAGATGCCTTTGAAAGAGTCAGGTGACAGCATCTGACCTAAGGTACACCACCCAGAAGAAAGCCTGGTACATAGAAGGTGCTCATAAATATTTGGTGAATAAATGAGAGAAAAAACCTGGGAGCCATATCTTTTATAAATAAAGACATGGATGTTAATGATATTATCCAAGAAGATGAGAAGAAAGGCAAGGATAGACTTGTGGAGGCCCATGAACACTTAGAGGAAAATAAAAGCAGTTCAGAGAAGACACGGAGAAGGACTTGCCAAAGAGTGAGAAGGAGCACAAGGAAGGTGGGGTTTTGCAAGTTCAGGAGAGAGTTCCAAGTAGAAAGGAGTCTTCTACAATGTTAACGTTCCCAGAGAGGAAAAGTAAAATACACAATGAAAAGAATACATATTTGATGTGGGATTAGTTATTTTCACCCTCGTCAAAGTATAGTCAGTGGAGGTAGGGGCAAAAAATGGCTGAGGGAGTTAAAAATAATTGGAGGTGAAGATGTGGTTATAGCAAACGATGACAATGTGACTACTCTTTCAACGAACGTGGTTGGCCCCATCCTCTAATCTGCTGTTGTGAATATTGATGGTTGGGAGGGGACAGGGATTGCTTGACCAAATTGGAAGAATTCTAAACAGTGTTTTTAAAAAGATGTAGCTATTCTTTCACAATTTCAGCCCAAAGTGAAGGCCACTTTACTGTAATTTTAAAAATGCAGTTAATTCTAGTGATATCTTTTGGGTGACAAAGGCAAATAAAATCAACTTGTAGCTAGTTATTAAATTTATATTCAATTTCAAAAGTAAAATGGTAAATGAAGTTGGTAAGAACCCCCTGATCTGAATTCTTTCAGATTTTTTTGTTATTTACATTCCAGACCCAGTGCTCCCGGTTTTAAAACCGAGGATAGAAGTTGGTTTCCATTATCTGGGGCATAATATATGAAAATCTTTGGTTAAAGGAAGTTCAGCTTATAATATTCAAGTTTATTATTATTATTATTATTACTATTTTGAGACAGAGTCTTACTCTGTTGCCCAGGTTGGAGTGCCAAGGGATCAGCCTAGCTTACAGCAACCTCAAACTCCTGGCTTAAGTGATCCTCCTGCCTTGGCCTCCCAAGTAGCTGGGACTACAGGTGTGCACCGCCACTGCCATGGCTAAGTTTTTCTATTTTAGTAGAGATGGGGTCTGGCTCTTGCTCAGGCTGGTATTGAACCCCCAACCTCAAGTGAACCTCCTGCCTCGGCCTCCCAGAGTTCTAGGAAATATTCGAGTTTATAATGACAATACAAAAACAGTCTTGGTAGGTGAAATGAGCCATATACTTGTCTTTTAAAAGCAATTAACTTCATTTATATGAGAGACAATTTTAAAGCTAAATTAATATGCTATTTCATGAATAGTGTCTATATAAACTACACCCTACATACAATAGTGAAATCTTCTATTATAAATTTACAACCTGTACATTCTGATAAATTGAGGAATTTCTAAATGTCACAGGATTGTCATAAGCAATATCTTCATTGAAATTGCTTTCTCACAAATAGGGTGCTCTCCTTTATTACTTCTACTGAATAATTTATATGTTTTGGAAATACTGTGTGTTAATTTTTGTGAAAAGTAATAATGCTATTTATTTGAAAGGTCCATTTTTCTGAATATAAATCAATGCTTCTTAGTTGTCTAATCTGCAAACACTGTAGGTATAAATCAAGTTACAAATTAAGTTAGACACAGATTGATTTTGACAATTGCTTTCAAGTGAAATAGCCTAGACCCAATAAAATTCTCTCCATTGATTTCCAGAAATGGCATTTGGTATCGCCTCGTGGTATTAATGCGATGGTCACGGCCTGGTATTTGTACTCAGCTATGGTAGTAGAGTAAGCTTAAATTGATAAAATTGGATAAATAGCATTCTTCAGATGTTCTGGATGACAGCATATCTAATGTAATTGCATTTGTCTGCCAGTTTCTATCTGTTAGAGCACAAAAGATTTTGAACCATGTATAATTTTGATAGAGAAATTCAATTCACTTCCTCCTATAATATACTACAAATTATAAATTTTCATTACAACTATTCAATCACTTGAGAAAAGAATGCATTTTAAATCACGTTTCATGCCAAATACCTCATTTATGAAGCTAAGCTGCTTAAAATTGGACAAATTGATTACCTTACTGAATATTGAAAGTATTAGTTGGAAGCATTAAAACCATCTTTATTAGCTCAAAGATCTAGTAATACATATACTTGCGTAATAAATATTAAGAGCTACCAATATACTGGCTTTTAAAGTGTGAGAATTCCCATTTGCTTAATAGTAGTGAATTGTCGGGATATGATTACATAGGCCTGGGTGCTGAAACATGACTAAAACATTCAAGAATGCTATCAGCTCTTAAAGGCAGATAATAAATACCCCCATTAGATAGTCTGATGAGATATTTAGGACTAAAGCCTGATAATAATGATGATTTATGCCTCTGTGGCTACTTTATTATAAGATCATGAAAGGTTATATGGTCACTCACTCACTAATTGAACCACAACCCCTTTATGAGCTAAATGACTGGTATTTATTTATTGTTCCTTCAATATGTGATCACTTTTCAAGAGGCTAACGTTTTAATCTCTTTTGGCTCCAGTAAGTATATAACTTGAATATATAATACTGAGTTGAACTATAAAGTTTAGAAATTCATTGATATTCCACTTTAAAAGATAACTCATTTTATCAAAAGTTTTATTCCTAACCCCATGTATTCTTCCTGTATTTTTTAATTTTAGATGTAACTCTGTAGCTTTGCCAAGGTTTTCTGATTTCTGTCCTGCAGAATCACAGAATCCTGATTAGAAGTTTTATGAATGGTATATAACTAGAATCGTAGGATACACTTTTGGGAACTGGCTTTTTCACAAAGTTGAATTCTCTGAATAAACATCCACATTGTTATTTGTATCAGTAATCTGTTCCTTTTCATTGCTGAACATTATTCCATGGTATGGTTGTACCCCGATTTGTATAACTATTAACCTGTTGAAAGACATCTGAGTTGTTTACAGTTTTGGACTATGATGAACATGAACAATTGTGTACATGTTTTTGTGTGAACATACATTTTTGTTTCTCTGAGATAAATGCCCAATAATGCAATTGCTGGGTCATGTGATAATTACATATTTAGTTTTCAAAAATTGCAAAATTGTTTTTCAGAGTTTCCCACCAGCAATTATGAATGATTTAGTTTCTGCATATTCTTGCCACATTTGGTGGTGTTGCCTGCTTTAGCCATTTTGATAGGTATGTAATGATATTTCACTGTACTTTTCATTTGCATTTTCTTAATGGATAATGATTTGAAAATTATTTTCTGTGTTATTTGTCATCTGTATATTCTTTTCAGTGAAATGTATGTGCATGTCTTTTTTCCATTTCTAATTGGATTGTTTATTGTTTTGTTTTGAGAGTTCTTCATATTTTCTATATAGCAGTCCTTTTTTGTATATACAGCTTAGAAAATTTTCTCCCCATATTTAGCTAGTCTTTTCATTTTCGTAACAAAATCTTTTGCAGAGCAAGAGTTTTTAATTTTGATGGCTTCTAGTTTATGAATTTTTCCTTTTGTGGGTTATGCTTTTGGTGTCAATTCTAAGAACTCATTGTCTAGCTCTAGATCCAGATGACTTTCTCCTATATTTTTTTCCTAAAAGTTTTATATTTTCCCAGTTTATGTTTAAGTTCATTACACATTTTAGTTAGTTTTGCATAAGGCATGTGATTTAACTTTATTTATTTATTTATTTATTTTGAGACAGAGTCTTCACTTTGTTGCCCTGGCTAGAGTGAGTGCTGTGGCGTCAGCCTAGCTCACAGCAATCTCAGACTCCTAGGCTCAAGCAATCCTACTGCCTCAGCCTCCCAAGTAGCTGGGACTACAGGTATGTGCTACCATGCCTGGCTAATTTTTTCTATATATTTTCAGCTGCCAATTAATTTCTTTCTATTTTTGGTAGAGATGGAGTCTTGCTCTTGCTCAAGCTGGTCTCAAACTCCTGAGCTCAAACAATCCACCCGCCTTGACCTCCCAGAGTGCTAGGATTATAGGTGTGAGCCACCACGCCCGGTCATGATTTAACTTCAGAATTTTTGTCTATGGATCCCAATTGCTCCAGGACCATTTGTTGAAAAGACTACCCTTCTTCCATTGAACTGCTTTTGCACTATTAAAAAAATCAATTGAGTGTATTTTGTGGGTTTATTTCTAGGTTCTCTCTTCTGTTCCATCTATCTATTGCTTCACCAATATTATACTCTATTGTTATATGGAAATATATTTGTCAGGATTGTTTTAGCTATTCTGGGACCTGTGCCTTTTCATATAAATTTTAGAATAAACTTGTTTGTGCATGTAAAACACCTTGCTGAGATTTTTGATAGATACTGTTTTAAACCATTTGCTACAGACTGAAATTTGATTGTATGAGGAGCAGGTAGGGCCTTTGGAGGGTGATTAGGTGATGATGGTGAAGCCTTCATAAATGAGATTAGTGTCCCAGAGACCTCCTTTGCTCCTTCTTCCACATGAGGACACATTGAGAAGATGGCTGTCTATGAACCAGGAAGAGGGCTCCCACTCTGCTGGCACCTTGCTCTTGGACTTCCCCAAATCCATAATTGTGAGAAATAAATTTCTATTGTTGCTAAGCCACCTGGTCTATGGCAGTCTGTTATAGTGGCCTGAATTGACTAAGACAGAAATTGGTTCTCAGGAGTGGGGGTGGTGCTGTAACAAATACTTAAAATATGGAAGTGGCTTTGAAACTGGGTAATGGGTAGAGGTAGAAGAGTTTTGACATGCATGCTATAAAAAGCCTACATTGCTGTCTGTGAACAGAGCATTAAGGACAATTCTGGTAAGGGCTCAGAAAGAAAATAGGAACGCTATAGAAAAACCTTCAGTTTTCTTAGAGAATACCTAAGTAGTCCTGAAGAGAATGTTGGCAGAAATAGATGGTAAAGGGTATTCTGATGAGATCACAGACAGAAATGAGGAACATGTTGACAAATGGAGTAAAGGCCACCCTTCTTATAAAGTGGCAAAGAACTTGGCTGAAATGTGTTCATGTTCTAGTATTCTGTGGATGACAGAACTTGTGAGTAATAAAATTGGATATTTGGCTGAGGAAATTCCTAAGCAAAGTATTAAAGAAGTGGCCTGGTTTCTCCTGACTGCTTATAGTAAAATGCAAGAAGAGAGAATGATTTAAAGGCAGAATTATTAATAAAAAAAGTAAGCAGAATTTAAAGGTTTGGGAAATTCTGAGCCTATCCGTATTGTAAAAAATGAGAAAGCATGCTTGGAAGGGAACACAAAGGGTGTGACCAAGGGACTTTTTGATAAGGAGTTAGTCAGTCATCTAAATAGAAGCCAGGACCTGTTGTCCAAGGTAATGGAAGAATGACCCTGAAAGCAATTCAGAGATCATCAGAGTTGCTAGTCCCATCACAGGCCCAGAGTGCTAAGGGTGGCTATTGCCTGCAGGATCTCAGTGCACCCTGCCTGGCACTGCCTCACATTGCAAGCTCTGCTCACTGCACTCTAGTACCCACACTGCTCCTTACTGCCCCAGGTATGGCTCTGGAGGGCCTTGATGTGACATGGGCTGCATCCAGAAGAGTCATGAAGGTATGTTGTCCTTATCTAGATTTCAAAGCATGGAGCCTCCAAGCAGAGCCACAGGGGCCAGGAAATAACTGCCATAAGGGAGGGGCTGAGGCACACAGCTGCTAAAGGGGGGCAGGGCCACCCAAAGCCATGGGGATGGGGCTGCCTGGAGCCTTGGGAAATCCCTGCCTGGCAAAGCTATGGCGGTAGAACCGCTGTCCAAGTGTGTCTAGAAGGCAGACCTCTGCCCCAGAGGACTTTGAGGGCAAAGTATCCAGCCAAAGAGGATTATTCTTGAACTTTAAGGTCTAATGGAATTAGCCCCATAGGGTTTTGGACTTACTTAGGACCTATTACTCCTTTCTTCTGGCTGATTTGGAATAGGAATACTTATCCTATGCCTGTCCTCAGTTTTATTTTGGAAGTGCATAGCATGTCAGTTTCATAGGTTCACAGATGGAGAGCAGTTTGCCTGAGGATGAATTATACCTCGAGTCTCATCCATATCTGATTAGGATGATGTGAGACTTTGGACTTGGATTTTAAAGTTGATGCTGGGACAAGTTAAGGAAGGCTTTGGAGGCTGTTGAGATGGAATGAATGTATTTTTGTACATGAGAAGGACAAAAATTTGGGGGTCCAGGGGCAGAATTCTATAGACTGAATGTTTATGTCCTCCCCCCAACAATTCATATATTGAAACCTAATCCCAAATGTGATGACATTTGGAGGTGAAGACTTTGGGAGATGAGTAGCTCAGGAAGATGGAGCCCTCATGAACGGGATTAGTGCCTTCTTAAGAGAGATCCCAGAGCCCTCCTTTGCCCCTTCCACCATGTGAGGACATACCAAAAATATCACCTTCTATAAAGGTGATATAAAGCCCACCAGGAAGTGGGCTCTCATCAAAACAACAAATCTGCCAGCACCTTGATCTTGGATTTCCTTGCCTTTAGGACTATGTGAAATAAATGTTTACTCTTGATAAGCCCCCCAGTCTGTGGTATTTTGTCATAGAGGTGAAAATGGACTAAAATACCTACAAATCAATTGAGAGAGAATTGACATCTTTACTATATTGAATCATTCAGGCTGTGAACCCAGTGTGCTTCTCCTTTTGTTTAGATTTTCTTTGATTTCTTTCATTAGCATTTAGTAATTTTCAGCATACAGATCCTGTGCCTATTTTGATAAGATTATACCTGAGTATTTCAGTCTCTTTGGAGTGATTATGAAGATGTTATGATTTTAATTTTGGTTTCTGCATATTAATTGTTACTGTATAGAAATACTATTGATTTTTTTTAATGTTGATCTTGTATCTAATAACATTGCTGAACTTATTAGTATTCTAGGAAGTTTTTTTTAGATTCATTAGGATTTTGTACACAAAAAATTATGTCATTTGCAAATTGGGAATGTTTTATTTCTGATTTTCCAAACTGCATGCTTTCCCCCCCTTTATCTTGTCTTATTGCAATGGTTAGAATTATGTTGAATAAAATTAGTAAGAATGGAAAACCTTGCCTTGTTCTTAATCTTAGGAGGAAAACATTCAGTATTTTACCATTAAGTATGTTGTTAGCTATAGATTTTCATGGATTTTTTAAAATAAGTTAAGGTAGTTCCCTTCTATCCTAACTTGCTGAAAGATTGTTTTTTCTCTTCTTTTTTTTTTTTTTGTATTTTCTGATCAAATGCTTTTTCTACATCAATTAATATATACATGCAATTTTTCTTCTTTTGATGTTAGTATGGTGAATTGCTTTGATTGATTTTCAAATGTTGAAACAGCCTTTAATACCTGGAATAAATCCTAGTTGTGCATATTTAATTCTTTTTATATGTTGCCTAATTTGATTTGTTAATATTTTTGAGTATTTTGAAATGTAAGTTTATGAGAGTTATTGGTCTATAGTTTTGGGGTTTTGTCCTGTCTTTGTATGATTTTGCTATTTAGGTAATATTGACCTCATAAAGTCAGCTTAGAAGTGTACTCTATTTTCTAGAAGAGATTTTGCAGAATTGGTGTTAATTCTTGTTTAAGTATTTGGTAGTGTTTTCTGGTGGAAACACTGGCCTGGAGATTTCTTTTTTGGAAGCTTTTGAATTACGGATTCAATGTCTTTTACGGTTATGAGACTATTCAGATTATTTCCTCCATCTTAATCAAGATTTGGTAGTTTTTGTTGTTCAAGGAATTTGTACATTTCTTCTAAGTTGTTGAATTTATGAGCATACAGTTATCTGTAGTATTCCTTCATCATTTTTTAAATGGCTGAAGAATCTGTTGTGATATACTCTGTTTCATTATTTATATTGGTGATTTTTGTCTTCTCTTTCTCTCTTTTTAATCTTTGTCATTCTCAGTAGAGGTTTGCCAATTTCATTCAATTTTTTAAACAGGCAGCTTTTTGTTTCATTGATTTTTCTCTATTGTTTTCCTATTTCTAGTTTAATTTATTTCTGTTCTTTATTGTTACAATTTTTTGCTTGCTTTAGGCTTATTTTGCTTTTTTTTGTAGTTTCTTGAGGCAGCACCTTAGGTTATTAAATTGAAATCTCTTCTCTTTTCTAATGTGAACATTCGGCACTATCAGTTCCCCTCCAAAAAATATTTTAGTTTCATCCCACATATTTTGATATATTGTATTTTCATTTTTGTTCTGCTGTATATATTTGTATTTTTAAATTTCATTTGAGTGTTTCTACTTGATATATGGATTATTTAGAAGTGTGCTTTTTAATTTCCATGTTTTTAGAGATTTTCTGTTAACTTCCTGTAATGGGAATTTAGTCTGATTTCATTATGGTCAGAGAACATATTCTGTGTGATTTCAATTCTTTTAAATTTGTTAGGGTTTATGCTGTGGCCTAGGAGATGATCTGTATTGGTGAATGTTTCATAGGCACGTGAAAAAAATGTGTAATCTGTGTTATTGAGTGGAGGGATCTATTTATGTTCATTAGATCCTGTTGGTTTATTGTATTGTTCAGATATTTTATATTGTTGCTGATTTTTTCTAGTAGTTCTTTCAATTGCTGAGTGCGAGATATTGAAATTCCCAACTGTGATTAGTTTATTTCTTCTTTTAGCTCTGTCAGTTTTCTCTTCATGTACTTTGAGCTCTTTTGTTTGGTGTGTGCATATTAAAGATTATTATTATTATTTCTTCCTGGCAGATAGATCCTTTTATGATTATGTAATATCTTTTTCTATCCCTAGTAATTCCCTACTAATTTTCCTTGTTCTGAAGTATACTTTGTCAGATATTAATATAACTTCTTCTTTTTAAAAAAAAATAATATTGCATGATACATCATTTTCCATCCTTTTATTTTCAACATATGTTGTTGAATTTGAGATGAGTTTCATGTAAATAGCATAGAGTTGGGTCATATTTTTCTAAACACCTGCCAATCTGCACCGTTTTTTTTATTTCAAAGGCAATTTAATAGCAACTTTTCCAGAAGAAAAATCATATTTTCAGTTGACTCCCATTGGCACCTACTGATTGTAAATATTCTGGTCATTATCAAAGTGAACAGTTGCCAGAAATAGGAAACAAGTGGACAAAGGTGGTGAGTTAGAGCCATTTACCATTTTCATAGATGCAGGTACTAGAAGTATCAGGCAAGGTAACGGATTTAATTGTATATACGTTTATTATAAATTTATTCCTTTCTCTTTTGCAAACTAGCAGAACAATGAACTTGTTGTCCAGATGGTGAGCTTACCGAAAGCTGTTAGGGGTAAGATGCATACTAGCCTGGTTGTGACTGGTACTTTCCTCTATGGGTTTTCTTTTCCATGAAGCATTTTTTATAAATTTGCATAAAAGATTTTATAAAACATCATACTTGCACCGCTACAGAATAAAACTATTGGCATAGCTGCCCATCACGGGCCCATCATGTCCCGGTCACGTGCCCATCACGTACGGATCACGTGCCCATCGTGTGCCCATCGTGCTCACGTGCCTATCGTGCACCAACCACGTGCCCATCATGGGCCCACATGTGCCCACCAGATGCCAATCACTCCTGGGCTCAAGCGATCCTTCTGCCTCAGCCTCCCGAGTAGCTGGGACTACAGGCATGCGCCACCATGCCCAGCTATATACATAACTCTCCTAGTACGGCGCGACCAGCTCTGCCGCAGAGGCAGCAGCTATGACTCAGGCCGATGCCCGGGCAGCAAGTCCCCGCGGTGGCAGGCTTTGGGTTCCCTGAACTGCGGCTGCCCACTCCCTGCTAGTCAGCGCTGAAGCCGACTGTACTGGGAGGGCATCCGGAGCGGGGTCTGCCTTTGCCGACTCCCAGAGCTGCCTCGGAGCCCGCCGTCCCCCCTACACATGGCAACTCTGGACCCATCAGCGGGAGGACTCTGTGCTGTGTCCCTCCCAGCACCCACTGAACTTTCAGTGATTTCCACAGGCAGAGCCTCTTTTACGGAGTTCGCCTCCCCTGATCTAGTCCTGGTGGTCTCCTGTGGCAAGAAGCTGCCTCCAAACTCTCCCCTGTGGGCTCGGGCAGCGTCCGATCTGGGGAGCGCCCATTCGGGTCGTCCCTCCCTCCGATACTGCCCCAGCGCCTCGATCGGGCGCCTTCAAAATGGACCCGCTCCTGTCTCGGCTCCCCACCGCTCGGCAGTCTGTGCTACGGCTTCGTTCCGACTTCTGGCACTTCCCTGCCTGCGTGGGAGTGGGGTTTGGCAAAGGAAGAGTCGTCTTCCTGTGAGTCAGATTTCACTGCCTGGGCCAGCCCGCCGCCTGCCCGGCTGTCCCGCGCTGCTCTTCCTCTTTGTCCCACACTCTCCGGTAATTTGCGAGCACTTTTCCAGTTCACCTTAGTTTTTCGTAGGACTGATTGTCCCTTGCTGCTTCTCTGTAGATTCACGAAGCTGATCCTGTGGGAGAGCGCCTCACTCGCGTGTGGGTGTCCGTGTTCTTCACCTCCCACTCTGGGAGCAGAAAGTCAGGAGGTCACCCCTAATCTGCCATTTCTCCGCCTCCCTGCCTTGTTTTCTATTGCTCAATCACACAGATTTTCTCAAATCAAGTACTTTTACCCTTTGCATAACTCCTGTGGTTTCAGCAGTAGGGGGTCTTCACAGGTCAGCACAATACGGGGTCTAGGGCAGGGTAAATCTTTAGAGGCAGTTCTGTTTCACGGTTTTTGTTGTTATTGTTCTCTTTGCAAGTTGAAGCTGAATATCTGTAAATTAAATACATCCTTTCTTCACTATCCCTGTAACAATGTGACTTTTTAACCTCTGAAACCAAACAACTGAATAGTCTGTACCAGTCACTGCTCTTTTCCGAAACTCAGTCCTCAGGTTGGATATTACAAATTCAACTCTCAACCCCAAAATAAGATGAAGTGAAGAATGATTCAGAATTGATTAATTTAAAATGGTTTATTTACCTGAAATATTGTGTTAAATTAAATGTGATTACATTTTGAGAAAAAATGGAGCTTAGAAGACTTCTTGTTCAAGGATAGAATGACAGTGGGAATGGAAATGTACATTTGTAAATTATGCATGTCTATCTACATGAAAATTTACCAGCATACACACACACACACACGCCTGTAAACAAACTGATATTCAATCACTGAATCTGTATGTCAGACTTAATCTAGGCTTTATGTCCATGCCAGTGGCTGTCTCAGAATCTCTTTGTGGGCAGAACTCCATCCGGTTGGAAGACTGAGTTTGGAGACTTGACCTAGAGCTATATTTGCTTACGAAGCACATTTTGTAATTAGCGTGCATTTTTTTTTTTTTTTTTTGGAGCAGCTCCTGGGAGTAGACGATGGTGGGGAGCACCCGGGGCAGTGCTGACCTTGGCACCATGACACTCGGTGAAGTGCCACTGATTAAGGTGAAACGCACAGCCCTTCAGCAGCTGTACTTGGAATTGTCCTCCAGCTCTTCCTGTCTCCTCCACAAGCTTCTCTGGACAAGGATCAAATGCTTGTTACTGTTACTCCTCTCTCTAGCACAGAGATTGGCAGTGTGTAGCGAGGCAGAGGAGATAAGGTCCCCACACCCACAGGCTTCTGCACCTCCTGCCCAGACTCTTCCTCATTTTCAGTGTTTTGGCCTCGAGAAACCAGCTCTTTGGAAGCACTCACATCACCCCAAGAAAACTCCATAGGGCACCAACAGAGATCTCATTCCAACTGACAGGAATACTGAATGAGTGGGTTTAATCAGGCCAGTAGATGAATGAGACTTTAGTCCTTTGTAAAACAAGCCCATTTGTGGGTTTCTTGGTCTCTCTTGGCAGGCGGTTCTGATGTCCTCACCTTCCACTGCACGGCCCCGTGCACTCTGGTGCTCTGTGCCAAGCTCTCCTTCCAGTGAAAGAGTTTCTCATTCCTATTGGGGTGGAGGACAGGGACTTAGTAAACTCCAAGAGACTGAGCAGGCACATATCTCTGAGACACTAGGGTCAGTAATGAAGCCGTTAGATTCTGTTCCTTCTACAGGGCAAAACAGAATATCTATTAAGCAGCAATAGATGGTGCATTATAAAAATTAGAATGTGGCAGGCCAATCCTTGTGACACTTGATAGCAATGTAGGGGCCAACTAGGAGAGAGTTTCTTCCAGGGAGGATCACTGAAAATGTGCCAATTATGGGGGCGCCAAACCTCCCTAAACTCCCCACCCTTCTGCCCCTGTGCAGTTCTCTTCCGGTGCCTTTCGTTTTCTCTTCATCTTTGTTCATTTTTCTCTCAAGTCGCCGCAGTTGTGACAGCAGTTCTTTTGGGAACTTACCTCTGGTAAACTTAGATGCCCTGGGGGCAACAGTAAGTGAGAACAAGGTCCTGATCCCCTTTCGAAGGCCAGAGATGTTTCTCCAACTAGCTGAGATAAACAAGTGAGAAGTAACAACGCATCATGGAAATAATACTGACTTTGGATCGAATCCTAACTGCCTCTTGTGCCTTGTATTACTCCAACAATGTTTCTGAATTTTGAGGGGGTTCAATTTCATTCATCTGTAATTTAAAGGCAATAATACCAGCTTTACTGTATTGTTATAAGAAGTATGATATTGTGTGTGATGCTGCGTATTACAGGGGCTCAGGCGATGACAGCTGCTATCATTATTTTAATACATATTACTGTGCTTGCTCTCACCTTATCTTCTGTCCCTTCTATTCTTCTATCCATCACTATTACTGTCTGAAGAAAACTGAAAAAGGTCAACAAAACTCTGTCTCTAAAAATTTATTTTTGCTTTGAAATAGCAAAAGACACTATTCAAGAAGACTTCTCTGATCAGAAAGACCTTTGCTTTTGCCAGGAAAGATGAAGATTAAATTATTGGAGAAAGAGAACCTTTTCATTAAACTTGATAGGAAAAAAGAAAATTTCTCTGACCCCAAAATCTACTTTCTTCTCTTCCTAATAGGGAAAGAGACAGCACCCCTTAATTTCCATGATATGCTAGGTGCTTTGCTAGGGCCGTTCACATGAGATCTCATTTTGCTCTCACGAAGATGCTCTGTCCCTCCAAGCCTCCTCCCTTTTCCAGCCTTTGTTTCTAGGTAGGACATGTCCTCGTACATACTTGCAACTGCTTTGTGGAATCAAGGGCTATCACTATGGTTTTTCTCCTTCTCTTGGGAGCAAAGATTCATAAGCTTCAAATTTGAAAAGAGAAAGCTAAATGTAAAATAATTTGTAAATTTTAATTTTCATCACTAGAAAAACATTTTCCTTTTCCATTCACCTCCCCTTTCATGAAAATACATTGTTCCCTCCTCCAGTTTATTTAAAGTTAAATCCAAATAAATGATTGGAAAGAAAAATGTTAGAAAAGCGGGATTCCTGGTAACTCCGGCACTGTTTGACTTGTTGCTATTTGTTGTTGTCGTTAGTCAATAGAAATGAGAACCTTAAAAATTAACAGATTCCAAGACCTGAATCTTCAATACACCTTCTAGCATCCCTCTAATTTTGAATAAAAATCATTAAGGAAACATATGATTATTTAACTCCTGTGTATATGAAGTTAGTGCTAAGATAACTAAAATGAAATAGTATATTTAAGACTCAACGTTTGGAATGAAGTGTCTGTCTCCAAAGGTCTTACTTACTATGTTGGTGTCTGGCTCAATCCCATCGTCTTTGCTGTTGGCTTTCACAAGAACACTCGCTCATATCAGAAGGCAATTAAACAGTAATAGAGGGATCAAAATCATAAACACATTATTCTTTCCAGGAGTTGCCCTGGAGAATTGACATCAAGCCAACATCAATCCACTTAAGAGGACTGATGCTGCTTTGGGGCGCTGGGGCATGCCCAACACAAGGGACAAGCGACAGTCTCTTGGGCTTGAGTCTGAGCATCTTTAGCACTTTCTTTAATGGATGAGATAATTCTGAATCCCTTGACGTGTCTCATCACTTTAGATAGGCCTAAAAAATATTCCTTTCCATAGAAATTGAAAAATATTCCTTTCCATATTCCTTGACAGACTAAAGGCAAATAAAATATATAAATTTATTATTTAGGCAGTTTTACCAATGCAGGAAAGGTTTTCTTTTTTTTTTTACTTATTATGAAATCAACTTTCTCAAACTAAGAGAGATGGCATTAGCCATTGCTAAATGCAGAGGTGTCTTCTTTCTTGACATTCTTGTTTGGAAAGTCCTTAGTGGGCTGTCTGCCTGCTCCTAACCATCAAGAAATGTGCTAATAAAGGAGAGATGGGATGATTTGGAAGCTAGGATATATGGCATGGCTTAAATCCACCCTAGGTTATTAAGGAATGAAAAGTTTCATCATCTGACAACTGTTAAGGACTTTTAAAAAAAGCTAGTGGCTGCTTCCCAAGCAAAATATTAGTGAAAATGTATACAGAGAAATGTAGGCCTAATGGAATTTCTGGATACAATGTTACTATGAAATGGTTCTGGGCCCAGAGTGCATGCCCCTGATGATGGAATAACAGGGGCCTACAAACCTGATCCCATGTCCAGCAGAGTGGACACACTGGCAAACATCAATGTCCCCACCTTCCCGCACACTGCCAGGTTTTAAGGAATAGAAGCTAATCCCACAGCTAGCCCATGCTCCTCCTCTAGCCACTGGAATGAGGAAGGAGATGGGTGCTGATGTGGTGCGACATTCCCAGCTGGACTCTGGTGGTACTCAGATGTCTTCCATGGGAGACATGAACTTCGGATTCTGTGGATTCACAAATAATTTATAAATCCATGCTTGATTCTGAAGGCGTGGCCAGAGTCCTCTAAAAAGCCTGGGTCCTGATGAGCATGAATCCTGCAGTTCTCTATGGTCAGCTTCCCACAGTTTTCTTGGGTTCTGCGCTTATGACGAGGAGTGATGCAGCTGCCCCCATGCCTAGGGAAAAATATCCAACAGAGAGTTTTGAAATAGGTACTCTCATTGCAAATAGTTAGAATCTATGGTCTACGGAAAGTGATTTTCTGTTGCCTATGAAAGAATTCTCAAGTCCTAGAAGGCAGAGGTATTGTATTCTACAGTTGTGAATTGTCAGTTTTATTCAAAAATTTTGCCTATCTTTGATTGAGCTCTATCATTTTCACATTTGACACCAAGCCAAGAGAAGACAAGAAGAGGTGGTGTGACCATAGGGGAAAATGTATGTATTATATGCCTTTTTTCCATGTAACAAAGGAAAATGGAGCATAAAATAATCATGAGTTGCTGATGATATAAAACCCTGAAACACCCATTTCCTAGGAAAAAAGAAGCAATGAACTGCACATTATTTCGAACGTTTGTTTTATTCATCCGCATAGGAAAACGCTTTTGAATGTATCATCACCAGTGATTGGCAGAGAATAATTATATTGTTCCTGCATAGTTTTGAAAGATTAAAAGGTAGATTAAAAAATAATTTAAAGGTAATAGTGTACATAGTTATTTCTCTTCAATTTGTGTATATAATCAGTCATCAAAATGGAAAAAAGAAAAAAGCACTCTTTGATAATACACACTGTTATGCAGAGTGTCTGTCATTTCAGCATAATCAGATGAATTTTTGTTTGCAAATTATAAATTATTCAGAAAGCTTCTTATTACAGTTATGTGGTTGTTTACTGTGGGAGGGAGGGAGAGCTCACTTCATTTTCCTGATGTACTCTCTAAAAATGGAGACAAAAATAAAGCATTTGGCACATTTAGTGGGAGAGCCTGTTCCAAGCTAAATACAAAAGGAAGACAAATGCAATAATTGGGCTGCATTTATGAAACCAAAATATAATTGCACTCAGGCATTTTGCAGCTATTTCTTCATGTGTAACTGTCTTTGTATAACAGGAGTCCTAGATAGTGTGCTCATAGACTCTGCACTTGGAGGCAGGGTCATTGTCCTTACTGAAGGTCATAATACAGATCTGACAGGAACGAGTACAGTGTCCAAAAGCAAACTGCCACTTTGAGAAGCAATCAAGCAGTTTCCACAGGGCTGATTGCCTCCAACTCCACCTCGAGGCATTTAGCAAAGTGGCAGCCAGGTCTTGATTAATCAGCAGAGGCACTAATGAACCAGCCTTGCCCAAGGTTTCCTGCGCTCTCGGATTTCTAACTGCCTCTTTAGTGAATGACTTGGGGCCTCGAGTGAGCCTCGTGCAGACAGCCCCCTTTCTGCCTGTGCACAGACATTTCATGACAGAGGAGAAAGTCCTGCTAAGTGGTGCATTCATGTTGTTTGGTGTTGCTCAAAATGCACCTCATATAAATATTTAACTTGGAAGAGTGAAATGCAGGGACTGTGTAAGGATTTGGGCTGAGAACTTGACTTGTGAATTCCATCATGGAAAAACTGTGAGGAAAACTGTGAGGATCAGAAACACTCTATGTGCAGCTCCCAACACAGTCTAGGCACATAGCAGGCTCCCGGGACACAGTAATACATGTTATCAGTTTCAATTCATAGTTAATTAACTTTATGAACCTGGCCAGGTAAAGGAAAAGGGGAAGATGACTGATATCTGCAATTGAGCTTCCCAGAAGTGCCCTCTGAGATTCAAGTACAAATCCTTATTTGGGTAGGTAATTCCAGGAAGTTCTGGGAAAGGAGCAAGAAACAGGGGAGAGAAGGTCAACAACAAAGTTTGTGTCATCAACTTAATAGCCACTGAAGTTTAAACCCACCAGAGAGCGGAGCTCAGAGCTCTCTGGTGAGGACATACACCTGGGAGTTATCCCCAGGGCAGGATTATGGAGTGTTAACCTTCCAGTTCCTGTTAGTCACTGGTTGAGAGCTGCTGGGGGTGAGAGTGGTGGATCTACCTCCCAGCATGTTGATCTGCCACATGCATGGGCAGGCAAGCTGTCACCAGAGCAAGGCCTCAGGCCAAGAGTCCCAGGTTCTGGGAGTTGGGTGGTTCATGCGGATACAGCCAGGCACCCACAGCATCCAATTCCAAGACCAACTTATGCCTGGATTTTAAAAAAAATCATCCTGATTTTCCTCCCCCTCCCCTTGAATTAAAATCAACATTGGTTTGTACCCTTCGACACTCTCTGAGTGGTAGTTAAGTCTGCAGCCCAAAAGCTGACTGAACGGCAAGACTAAGTTGCTTAAGATTTTTTAAATTTTCAATAGATAACCCATAAAGTAAACTCACACCCCCTAGGTCTGTGAGATGGATGGTAAGTCTTTAATGCATACTTTCTATGTCCGTAATGGTGTTGGTGCTGGATACTGTAGATAAATTTTCTGACAGCAGGACCTAGCCGAGCCTACACAAATAGGTTATCACAGCTGGACCCAATAGGTTGGTTTCTGCTTGGACCCAACAGGGTCTGGACTCATATACAATGTCCATGGTAGAGAGTCCTGACCCATGGACACAGCCATGTTTGGTCAAACACGTACAAATCTCAGTACAACCTCACTATGCAAATAAACACTTCAAATATCAGTGAAAAAGAGTCCCTGAAAATTCTCTGCCAGCATCCTGTGGCTTACCAATTATGTTCTTTTTTATTCAAATAGATTATTTCTCTTTAATCCTGTAAAATGTTTCATGGGAAACTACAACTTGCTGATTACAAACTAGTCATCCATATTATTTTCCACTGCATAAAATTTTACAAACAATGCTGGTACTACATATTTAGCACGTCAAAACTGTATGCTGAAATAAATAATGAAATGCACAGTGAATATCCAACCGATGTCAGTCATCAGAACCAAAAGAAATTACAATAATAAGTAACGCTTCTTGCTTCTCATTAATTATTGCCTTCAGAGTTTGAATTGGACTGAGTGTTTTTCACTTCCTGTTCTTAATTGTTGTTTAGAGATGCTGAGGGCGATTAAACAGTTCTTGCTTTTCATTCTTAGAAAGGGATAGATTTGGTGGAGGTTAAAATGTTTGGATCCCTTAAACAAACAGCTTCCTGTTTGTATCCCATCAGGGTGCAAGAGCAAGTGTGAGTGTATAAAGATCTTGGTGGTCGGTATCCTAGCTGCCTAATTGACTATCTCTCTCCATATGCCACAAGCAAATAATTAGAACAAACAAAACACATAACGTTTTTACCTCCAAACCACCTGCTTCCTGAGCCTCCCTTAGTCTTTCTTGAGCAGTAGGATAAAAGAAACATTGAGAAGTTGAGGGACTTCCAGGATCAAACAGATCAAAAAATTTCCTGCCACAAAGGCTAAAAGGAGAAATAAGGTCATTATCTAAACAATTCTGGCACCCCCTACCTCTGCCTGAAGCATAGAAGTAAATTACTTGCAGTGTGTGATTGCTTTGAGTTTCCCTTACAATTGTTTAGACAAAAAGTGGATTTCTCCAAAACATTTATACATGAGAGATTCTTCATTTGGCATTTTAAAAAGATGATGGGTATAAATATGGTCACATATTCTGCAATTCCCCCAATATTTATTGTCAAAACTGCAAAGGGGTTTCAGCTTACGTCCGGTTACTCGTCACATAAAGATCCACTATTGAGAGGAGGATTGTCAAGGAAGAAAGAAATGTTTTAACAGGACAGACATCTTGTTGGTTGAAAGGAAGAAGCTTCATCAAATCTGTCTACCTGACTAATGGAGACCATGGGGCTTTTGAAGGAGGGACCACGGAACTTGGGGCAGATTGTCGTGTAACTAACAAGGAGCTACTTGCATTGAGGGCAGATTGAGGACAGATGGTGAACCTTGACATCAGTAAGTCTCCCAAGGGGTCTTCAGAATCTCAGCTCCTTTGTTTTGCAGAAAATCCATCATTTCTGGGAAACAACTCAAAAGATCAAGTAGGTATTAATAGTTAAGAAAGAGTTTTTATTAAAAAAAAAACATATAGGAGTCATTCACATTTGCTCATTTGCTCATAGAGCCAGTTACATCTTGATGGTTTGCAATCCCATCTGTCTCTCTCACATGAAGTTCAGTCATTTATAACATTTCTCTTCACAAATGTTGCTATGGATTCCTAGGAAGGGAATGCAGCAAGGGTGGGGTCCAGAAATGCTGCATGTGGTTGCAAAGAATGTGGACCACCCCCCTCTAGGAGAGACCCTCCCATGTGTAGATGTCCTCGATCTACACATTTTCCTGCAGATGGCAGTAATGTCATGATGGAGGGAGAGCTTTTTCTCACAAGGAGCCCTTTGCTTTAGTAGTGGGCTACTTACAACCAACTATGCTGTGGGCTCTGGATTTATATAAATGTTTGTTTGCCCAGTGCTGTGGCTGGATTCTAGGTCCCTGTGCTGGCCATTGTACACTGAAGTGGGTTGAATACTGTCTTCCAAAAATCCATGTCCACCCAGAAACTCAAAATGTGATCTTATTTAGAAATAGGATCTTTGCAGATATAATTAATTAAAGATCAGGATGAGATATACTGGATTAGGGTGAACCCTAGATCCAATAACTGGTATCCGCATAAGAAATAGAGAATATACACAGAGGGAAGACGGCCATGTGAAGACACAGGCAGAGGGTGGAGTGAGACGAGCCAAGGAAAGCCAAGAATTGCCGGGAGCACATAGAAGGGGCAAGGAAGAGTTCTTCCCTAGAGCCTTCAGAGGGAGCATAGCTTGGCCAGCACCTTGATTTTGAACTTTTAGTCTCTGGAACTGTGATCAAATACATTTCTGTAGTTTTAAGGCATTGAATTTATTGTGATTTGTTACAATAGTTGCAGGAAACTATTACAGATCCTATCAGGACCAACCCATAAGAGCTTCCCAGTGAAGACCACCACACCTTCTCTGGATCACATGTAACTTTGCATAACTTACCACCAGAAGGGTAAGAGTGAGTTGTCATGTGCACTAACAAAACTAGTACAAACACATTAGGGTTCATCAAGAATAAAAATCCTGAGTTTTTAATAGTTTGAGGACAGTTGTTCCAATTGTAGGATACATACTGTCCTTCTGCCTTCCTAACATTGAAAAGCAAGCCCTCTGGCCAAGGTCTGGACATTGCCGCTGCCAGAGTCCTCCTACGGGATCCAATCTCCAGTGAGAATCCAGGCGGTCCCCAGGGAGAGAAATGCTGCACACCACATCTGCTAGGCAGACAGTCATGGGAAACTATGACACCACACCTGTGATCAGTGTATGTATACGAAGACTTAAGTATGATAGATTGATAATATTTTATTGGATAAGCTTCTGTTCTGCTGAATGGTTCTACGATGAATAAATTAAGTTGTAACAGGCTAGCCCTGGTAGTTTCTATATGGGGGAATGAATGTAGTGTGATTGAGTGACACTGTGCTTCCCTACGTCCCCTAGGTAAATATTGCCTTACATCCCATTTTCCTAGCCTCATGTCTACAGACAGCCCAGATGGAGGAAGGATGGCTCACACATGATAACAGCCCACTCTGCAGAGATGCTGGGCCTCTGAGATCAGAACCCCCCCTCCCTTGTCTCTGCCTGTCTTTAGGTTTCGGGCAGTTCGATGCTACTGCTAAGCTCTGTCTTCTGGTCCTTCTCTCAAATCTCTAAACAGATTTTTTTTCTCCTTCACCCTCAGGAGATTCAATAATAATAGAAAAAGAATTTTCCATAAACTGCATTGCCATTTATTATTTTTATCAGTGATACTTTGAAAAAGCAGAGAAAGACTATAGATATTTTAATAAATTCAAAATAGGCAAATGCAAATTTTTTAAATTTCTTTTCAATGGGAACCAAATGTTTATATTTATTATGACTTATTAATAGAAAATGATTATCTGGTGAATTCATTTTCCTTCTCTTATTTTAGGGAGTTGACCCCCTCATGTGGTCTATGGAATGACCTCTGTGGTTTCAACTTCTGTGCCTCTGTTGCTCTTTCATTAGAAGAAATTAGCAGGCCTTTCACATTTTTTGAAGGAGGCATCCGCTAGGGTCCATAGAAAAAGTAATGGCTTAGAAACCTTGATGAATGCCAGTTCTCCCAGGGCACATCAACTCTAAGTGTGCCTGTGTATGCATAGAGAAAATGGCAGATTTGAATAAACATCCTGAAACATTTTGATAGAGTTCCAGGATCTGCTGGCTGTCTGAATTTATTGTGTGCTTTATTAGCACTCTTCCAACAATGAAGTTAACCCTTTCTTTAACTGTGTAGGGAGAAAAGGTTCCGTGTTACAAATGGCCCAATTTTATTTATTCAACAATGACTTATCTAGCCCCCAGTGTGTGCAACACATGACACATGACACCCAAGGCGTGGATGCAGAAGCTATTCTCTGCTCTCAAGAACCTTTTATAGTAGCAAAGTAGAAAGGCACATAAACAATAAATCATAATAGAATAATAAAATGGGTCATAAAGCACCGCAATAGTCATGTATGTCTAAGCATACCTTGAAGACTAGAGAGCAGGTCTGCTAGGAATCTGGTTGCATGTGTGGCTGGGAAGCATTTAGCAAAATAACTCAGATCTCAGGAATAAGGGTCACGACATAACAGATTGCTCTAAGAACAAAGCCTGAGGATTAGTTATTTTGAGCACAGATCAAGGAAAGTCATTCAGATTATCACACAACCCATTGCCTATGAATTTGTGGCCACCCTTAGGGTCAGAGGAATTGTAACAAAAAACTGAAAGAGCTGGAATACCTAATTCTTGGTGAGGTGCCTAAATTTTCAGGAGTCAGAAATTAGAAGTTCAAGTACTATTGTTTTAGGAAAGAATGTAAAAGAAAGGTGGACAGGCTTCCCCAATGAGGAACATTGGAACAATTTTACTATGGTGGCAAAGATGTCAAGGAACAGTGCCTGGAGCAGCACTGACAGGGAGTTTGGTACATTGCTTTGGCATATTTATCAGTCCTTTGTACCATCTTCCAAAATCTCTTTATCAGCTCTCTTAAGAGCTAATGGTGAGAAAGAAAATGGTGGATGCTCCATGGATGGTGAGATATTGCTTAAATGAACAGAAATTGGAAAGCCTTAGGAATCTCCCAGAAATAGAGGGGAGAAGTTTTCAAAAAGCTGGAGGTGCTGATATTGCAATAAGAACAGAACTATAAAGACTGTTTACTCTTACTGAAAAGTAAAGGCAATGTAGTAGTGACCCAGGAAACAGGTATATGCAAAGGAGAATACAATAAATGTAGGGAAAGAGGGAGAAAAGACTTGTGTCCATGCTGAGGAGTGAAGGATTCTTTTCAGCTGGAATAAACAGAAAAGGTTTCCTTAAAAAAGGAGAATTTGAGCCATATATGTGGGGTAGGGAAAAGAGAGACAGAAAGATTCCAGTCTCAGGGAACAACATAAGCAAAGGCCTGGGGGCTGGTGTTGAAAGAACAGCATGCAGGCTGGTACAGGCAGAAGAAAAGCTGGGAATGGTGGGTGGGAAAAGTGAGGGTTGAGTTAGAAAAGTTGAGTTAGGAAAGAATGAATAAACTGAATCATGGACGATTTCAAATGTTATGTTAAAAAATTTGAGTTTTTTTCTGCAGATATTAGAAATTGATCGTGTGTGTGTGTGTGTGTGTGTGTGTAATTATTAAGATGGAAAATGATGACATCCGACTTGTGTTTTTGGAGGAAGAGAAAAGGAGGACTGTGGCTGGCCCCCGAAGTTGTTCACGCTCTAAACCCTGGAACCTGTGAATAGGTTCTTTTGAATGGCAATAGAATAAAATAAATAGAAAGACTTTGCATATGTGATTAAATTAAGGATTCCAAGATTGGGGGATCATTTTGGGTTATATGGGTAAGCCCAGTGTAATCACAAGGGTCCTTATAAGGAGAAAAGAGAGACAGAGAATCTAAAAAGCAGATGTTGCTGCCATGAAAGCAGAGCTTAAATGATGCCATTGCTGAAGGGCCCACAAACCAATGAAACTGGAAATGTCAAGGAGCAGATCACCCCCCTATAGCCTCCAGAGCTCTGCCAACACCCTGATTTTAGTCCCAGTGAGACCCACATTGGTCTTCTCACCTCCAGAAGGGTAAGATAATAAATGTGTGTTGTTTTAAGCCACCAAGTTTGTGATAATTTGTTAGCAACAAAAGGAAACTAATATAATACACAAGTTATGTGTCAAGCCTGTGTGAGGTGCTTTATATGATTCCTCTTGTTTAGTCTGCACAAAGGCAAACATCATTATTTTCATTTCACAGAGTAGGAATGTGGGGCTGAAAATTATTAAATAAATTTATACTAAATAGTAGTGCCTCACCTGATCTAAATTTATCCTCAGAATCATGTTTACATGCTGTACCATAATGCCTTAGCTGCATAAAAAAATGGATGGAATGGATGAGATATAGGATAAGAGGTAAAATAACAACTGAGAGCTAGACTTATCATCAGTAACGGGCTAGACTGAGCCATGTGCCTGAACCAACAGATGACATAATCAGTAGAAAAAATATTTCCAATTAGGAATTTTGGGAAACAGTGTAGATAGCCTTGTGGAAAAGCCTGGGGCTACCTAGACCTAAAGTTTTCCATTTTAATTACTCTGTCATTAACTATGTCACCTTCAGAAAATCTATCCTATCAGTGTTCTCATCAGTAAAATGAAATAGACAATACCTAGACCATATAATTACTGTACAGATTATATGAGCCATCGTATAACCATTAGCACAGTCCTTTGCAGTTAGTAAATACCATACTAAATTGTTATTTACTATTATTATTTGTTCATGGAAACTTATGGCAGTTACAAATAAGTTAATATATTACAAAATATAATGATGTATAGAAAAGATCTTAAGGGATCAACTGCAAAAAGAGAAAGAACTTTATGAAGTTCATGATGAATTGAAGATAAATACACCTGATCATTGTTCTTTTAACTAGTGTCAATTTTGATTCACTGTAAGATATTTTTAGTATCTTAAATATTGAAGTAGTCAACATTAAAATCAAAATATTAAACAATAAACTTTTTTGATATTTGTAATTTATGATATTAGATAGAATATTAAGTTGATCAAAATTACTAAATATTTTAATCACTTTAAAAGTATCTTCCTACCTATTTTATTTTTTAACTCAAATTTATTTTAACCATTATTCTGTTTTGTGTCATTTTTAAGATTGAAAATTTGAAACATCTAAACTTTCAACAAAATTTATTATTTGAAGCAAATTGAATATCCAAAAATGTATGGATTGCTCACAAAAAAATATGGAATTCTACAAAACAATGTATAAGAAATATTCCAATATTTTTGAAACAAGTAGAATCACATTCTATTTCTTTATTGTGCCACTATGTCAGCCTGTCTGTCTCTCTTAAATATCACCGTACAAACAGAGAAAAGAGTGCACAGAATTGGGAGTATTCTTTATGTTCTATTTTTGGATATCTGCATTAACATTTTTTCCATGTAAATACTATGCATCTTATTGAGAACAAAAACTTACATAAGCCATTAAATATTTTTAAACAAAAATTGTAATGATTATTTAATAACCCAGTATATGAATTTTTAATAAGTTATGCAAATATCCTTCTGTTGAAGGCATTTAGGCTGTGCCTTGTTCTTTCTGACGACTCTATTTATTATCTTTACCAATTCTTTAATTTAGAGTTTTTTTATATCACTTTCACTATTATCGTATTGGCGATACTTTGTATTACCAATGTCTCAAATTGCTAGGCCAAATTCAACTTAAAGCAGAAACACTCGATGTCTGCTAGTAAAGAAATTAACAGCTAATGAATAAGAAATCCCAGTACAGACCCTGAAGGCACCGTTAAAAGATGGGGCTTAAATAACAAGTTCAGTAAGTCTATGTTACATAAAGATCAAGCTGGACTAATGTCCATAAACAGAAAAGAGCATTAATTTGGGTCTCATTTGTACTTCCCACAAAAAGTAACCATTTATCAGCTAAAGCAAAAGATTCTGAAACTTGCCAACTACATTCTCTGTGTGAACACATTAAATGTGGCAGGTCCTTGAAAATAGCTATAAAAATTAATTAATTTAACATAAAATTGAAAACCTTTACTTAGCATTTCTTGACACTAAGCACTGAGTTTAGTACTAAGGGGATAAAGGAACTAATGAACAAAAACAGTTTTTCAAGAGGCTCTTTATCAAGTAACGGAGACAGTCAACTAAGCAATGTACTATAACATAAAATACAACACTGGACACTTAATACTTTTCAGGAATTGCTCTGTGTGCTTAGGAGATACAAGTACGGTTAATTTAACATAAGGCCCTATTCTCAATGAGGATAAAAACGTACAGATGTATAACTACAAATTAATGTGGTACCCAAGATATGAAGTAATGATATGACCCTTCACATCTGTAGTATGCTTTTCAAAAAACAAACAAAGACAAAAGACAAACACAGATTGGGGGACAATCTACAAAATATCTGACAATTCCTCATCAAAATCATCGAGATCATGACAAACAAGGAAAAAATATAGATCAGAAATATGGTTCTACATCAAGAAAAGAAAAACCTTAGAAAAGGAATAAGTGAAAGTTAAATCAAAACCATTATTTCTTTATCTTTCTTAGTTTTAATTGTTCTAACAGATAATTGTTCAAAATAATTATAGTAACAATGTATTCAATGAATATAGCATATGTGCAAATTGAAATGAATAACAGCAATGATACAAGGGAAGGGAGGAAGGAATTAGGAATATTTTGTTATCATTAGGTACTTTGCACTGCCTGTGAAGTGGTATAGTATTATTTGAAAATGTACTTCAATTAGTTGTGAAGGTTTATTGCAAACTCCAGGGCAACCACTAAAATATGTGTGTGTGTGTGTGTGTGTGTGTGTGTGTGTGTGTGTATGATTAATATACTAAAAAAGGAGAGAAAATGGAGTCACATAAAATGCTCAATTAAAACTAAAAAGAGTGGAAAACAAAAAGAGGAACAACATGCAAAGGGAATAAATAGAAAACAGTATCAAATAAGGTAGATATTAATCCAATATCAACAACCACTTTAAATGCTAATGGTCTAAATACACCAATTAAGAGACATTGATTGTCAGAGTGGATAGAGAAACAAGACCCAGGGTGTTGCACCTTTGAGCCACTGGCAGGAAGCCCTGTAGAATGGAGCTGCAGTTGGAAGGTGCACAAAAAAGTTAGACCACAAGAGTACTGTTTGGTACTATCTGGTGTCTTCCATATCATTTCAAGTAATTCTAGACACCTTTGAAAAAGTAAAAATTCAAGATAAACCTTACATACAGCATATTTCCAACCATTCAACCATACATCATTCTTTAGCCATCAAATATTTATAAAGCTCCCAATAGCTGTTGCTAGAATATTTTCTGGGTGCTGGAGATAGAATGATGTGAAATAAGCACAGACCTATATTTTTTTAACTAGAATTGAGCTTCTTCCAGACAAGAACAGGAGGATGGGGAGTGATTGTAAGTACATACTACATACCCTGAAATGGATAAGGAAAAAAGTGTCAACCACAGTGTGAAAAAATATTAAAGAAAAAAAGTTTTAGGAGTGATAATTTGAAGATCTTGTGGGATGAATGACTTAGATGGAGCTGGATAGACAAAAGGTGGTGGTCAGCAAGTGGGAGCCTTGAAATCAAGGTCTGGAAGTTATGAATTTATTGTGATGTCTAAGGACATGAGTACAGTTGAGGGAAGTGGAATGTGGAAAGGACTTTGCTGAAAGTAAGGAGGTCAAAGAATAAAGAGTCCGAGTCCCAGATATACTGTTCATATGGACACTAAATATACTTTAATTAGGCGATTGAGTAGGTCTGAAAGTTCTGGAACTCTTGTTTACAGTCTTGAACCACATCGCCAATACCTGAATTCCTAGTGACAGACAGGGAAACAATCATATGTCTAGAATCTATGAGCAACAGTTTAGAAAGTGTTATAAGATTAGTAAATATAACATATTAGAAATGCACAAATGCCTGCCTCTTGCGATACATTTCAACCTATCTAACGGAGCACCTGAAATTCTCACCATTGAGTTTCTCCTTCAATTAAAGATATTCTGTCTGTCAAGGTCTTGCTACTAAGTAAACATATTTTCTAGCATGGAAAGCAAACAATAAGATACCAACATTCATAGGACAACAAGTCATGACAATTCAACAGGTTAACCAGTTATCTAGTCTGTAGCAAGACTCAAGAAAATGAGGTAACTGGAAAACCAATGAGGGGAAGGTAAGAAAGGCTAGTTAGTAATGGCAACTTAGCATCAGGAGACTTGATTCCACCTAATAAAGGGTAGAAGGAAGCTCTAGAAAACAGCAAAGTATAGCAGGAAGTACGTGGCTCATTTGTAGAATGGACATGAAATCTCTCTTGGAGTATGAAGTTTAAATGAAATAGCACACGTCAAATATCTGGTGCACATTAGGTGATCTGTAAATATCAGCTCTTTTCCTCACCCGCTTTAATGCATATTTGTTTTTCAAGATGATTTTACCCACAAATGTACACATATGAGCATTATTCTGAAAGTCACAGCCAAGAGAATCCATCTCTTTCTGTACATCTTTTGTTTAACCATTCATTTGAGTGGGTCTTTAGAGTTAAATATATTGATCTTTTGGTTTCCTTAGGAAAGCTCTTCTGTCTTCAAATAAGATGTTTTTCAACGGCATGTGGAATGAAAGGAGCCTTACACAAATGAGGAAATCGTGCATGATTCCACTTACATGAAGTTCTAAAACAGGCTAAACTAATCAATGGTGAAAAAAATATCACAACAGAGGCTGTTCCTGGGGTGGGGGTCAGAGAATGAACAGAAAAGAGAATGAGAGAACTTTCTGGATGATACTAATGTGATAGTAATGTTTTCTGTCCTGGTAGGGATTTGGGTTGCAAAACTCAGTCAATTCGCACTTGAGGTTTGTCCATTGCATTGTATATACATCAAAAGAAAAACTGTAAACAAATCCTGACCTGTTGTTAGCAATAGATAAGCTGAAATATTTAGAAAGAAACTAATGTTGGTAACTTACATTGAAGAGATCAAGAAAAAAAAATATGGATTGATGAATGGATAGATAGAAGAGTGTTTAGGTACATCATAAAATGGTTATAATAAAATTCACTGGTAAAATCGAGGTGGTGGATATACAGATATCTTCTGTAAAATTCTTTCAACTTTTAGTATGCTAGAACATTTTTAAAGTAAAATATTACAGAAAATAAAATGTCTTCTCACTTGTCTTTTCCTGGTTCATGTCCCAATTCTTGATGAAAATGTTGAAATTCTTTTTTTACAATCCCTACTGATGAACATTTTAGAAATGGCTACATCCAAGGGTAAAACAAATGTCTTTTCATCAATAGAGAAACATATGTTCAGCCCTTAGGTAGTGTGTGTAAAAAACATTTAATATTGCAGGGCTTCTTGTCACTTCTCAATAGTTGTCAGACTGTCAAGTCCACATCCCAGGTGCTCAGCATGCTGTAATTTCCAACGCTCTCTGACTGAGGGCACAGAGATCCATACAGCTGACCTCACACAAATATTATAGAAATCTGGCTTCCATGAAAAGAGAGGAAAAACTAAAAGGACCTGAAATTGTCAACATTTTTGGTTGTTCAGGTGGTCAGGTTTCATTGCTCCCTCAATTGCAATACTTTTTTCTAAATATAGAAACTCCTCCTCTCTGACCCAGTTTGTGGACTACAAAGTCTTGAATTTCAAACATTCAAAATATTCCACATGATAATCCCAGCTCCCAAAAGATGTTTTTAACAGAGCCACTTTAACTTTTAAAGACAAGAGAAGAAAGAAACGATGTGTAACACCAGTATGAAATTTAACACTCGTTTGTCCTCGAAATAATGTTCATTCTACCCTTTCCTGGTTTTTCTCCTTATTTCTCCTGGTCTCTTACTTCTGGAGTGCTGCAAGTCTCAGTTTTGGCGACTTTTCCTTTTTCTGTTCACATTCATGCTTAAGGTGAAGGTATTTAGTTTTGTAACATCTTAAATGTCATCTACGTGCTGATGACCAATATATATCTTTTCAGCCCAGATCTGTCTCCTGATTTCTAGACTTGTGCACTCAGTTGTCTGTTCCCTATGTCCCATTGCATATATAATTGACACCTCAAACTTAATATGTTGAAAGTGAATCTCTTGATCTTTCCCCCAAATTCTGCTTCTTCTATGGTCTCCATTTACATTAACAGCCATACCAGCCTTGCAGATGCCCAGGCAAAGCCTCTGGAGTCATCTTCAACTCCTTAAATTCACGAACATCCCCCATACGATCTGTCAGCCGATCCTGACAACTTCCACCTCTAAATATTTGTAGTATCCAACCACTTCTCACACTCCCATTGCTGCTGGCTTGGTCTGCACGGCCATGATTTCTCAGGGGAACCCCTGCAGCCTCCTAGACAGATCCCCCTGCTTCTGCTCTTGTTGCTCTCCCCTCTATTCACAATCCAACAGCCAGAATGACCTTGTTACGTAGGAGTGGAATGGCCCCCTCCTCTGCTCAGATGACTCCAGTAGGTTCCCTTTTCACACACAATAAAATCCAGAATCTTCAAAAGAGCCTACAAGGTCCCACACAATTGTGTCCCCCATTTGCACCTACTCTCCTACAGCCCTTCCCCTCTCCCACGCGGTTCCACCCACACTGGACTCCTCGTTGTTGAGCGTTTCTCCTCAGTGCCTTCACTGTGCACTAGCTATTCCTCTTCCTGGCACTCTCCTGAGTCACAAGTCTTGCTCTCTCACCTCCCTCTGACCTTTGCTCAAATGTCAGAGGAGCAGTTAGGTCTTGTCTGACTGGACTACTTGAAATTACGTGAGGTTACCCTAACCCCACACTCTCTTAACTACCTCCTTGCTTTACTTTTCACTGTAGCGCTCACCACCATCTAACATGGTATGCATGCGTGTATGTATGTATGTACTTTCTGCATTCACTGCCACATTACGATACATGATTAAAGAGGTCAGAAATTTGTATCTATTTTCTCCATCACTGATCCCTAGACCCTAGAAAAGTAGGTGCAAACATATATTTTCAAATAAATGAATGAATTGAGAACTTAAGTTAACAAACACCATAGCATTTAAATTAGGCAAGAATAGTACAGAAGACCACAGATATATCTTTCTATTCAGCCTCATTAACTCTATTACAACAACGTAATAAGGTCTCACCCTACTCTAAATGGGTCAGGAAAAGAAGAACGTTCACAAACACATATTTGATACCTTTTTATCTTCTTGTTATTAACACCACTGATGGCAGCTTATCTTACTTACCTATCCAAGGAAATATCTAGCCTCTATTTCCTTTGATTCTAATCTTGAGTGATCATATAAAATTCTGAATTATCCAAGTAATATATTTGATTTTGTCATTACCTTAAACTGACAACCCAATTTGGTGGTGAGAACCCTTGGGAAATATCATTAGCCTTAGTGGATGGAGCTAGTTCAGAGACATATGCCTCAGTGCCTCATCATTGCTACAAGATGATGTTCGACCAGGAAAGCAAGTCTCAAGCAAAATAATAACACTATGTCAGTAACAGCACCAATGTAAAGACTTTTGTTAACAAACCCTCAGTGTGCTATTTATGTGACCTTGGGCAAGTGCTTGACGTTTCTCTGGCTCAATTTCCTCACTAATAATGGGCAGAAGATGACAATAGTACCAACCTCATCGTATTGCTGTGAGAATACATGAGGTAAAGCACTAAGGATGTTCTTGGCTATGTTAACATCTTTGGGTTTTTACTATGTGTCAGTTATGGCATTAAGCAATTTACATGAATTATCTCACTTATAAGTTATATATAATATTATCATACCCCTCATGCACATAAAAAAAACTAAGGCTTAAAATTTGTGTCACAATAGTCCCCCTTTATCTGTGGGAGATACATTCCAAGACCAGTGGAATGCCTGAAACCACAGATTATACCAAACCCTATATATGTTACGTTTTATCCTATATATATATATATATATATATATATGTATACCTATGATAAAGTTTAATTTATAAATTAGGCAAAATTAGAGATTAACAACAGATAATTAAATAGAATAATTAGAACAATACACCGTGATAAAAGTTATGTAAACTTGTGTGCTCTCTCTCTCAAAATATCTTATTGTACTGTGCTCACCCTTCTTCTTTTGATGATATGAGATGATACAATGCCTACATACTGAGATGAAGTGAAGTGAATGACTCAGGCATGGCGATGCACTGTTAGGTTACTATTGACCTGAATCTGCGTAACCATCCCTTACTTGTACTGAATGGTTTTGTGTCATTCATTTCAGGAGGTCCCTTGCTAAAGTCCTCACGTAGGCTCAATGCTTTCTGGTGGAACACATTGCCATCAATGGAAACGTGGTTTTTGTTCATGTCTTCTACCCACAACTTTAATGCCTTCTCTATCTTAACTAAGTACTTAGCACACACTGTGCCCATAACTTTTGCAGTTGGAGGTGTGACAGCAAAACTAGCATGAATTTCTCTTTCCTTCTTCACAATTTCATGGATAGAAGATTATTTTGCTTTTGTTATAGATCTTAGCAATCTCAACATATTTTTTTTTCTTTCTTTCAAGTCAAGAACTTTCACCTTTTTGCTTAAAGGAAGCACTTTAGGGCTTTTCTTTGGCATATCAAATTGCTAGCATCACTACTTTTATACTTTGTAGCCATTATTACATAAAGCAAGGGTTACTTGAACACAAGTACTGTGATACTGCAACAGTCTCTTAGACAATCCAGAAGGCTGCTAAGTGACTGATGAGAGGGCAGCCTCTACAGCACGGATATCCTGGACAAAGGAATGATTCACATCCCGAGTGGGATGGAGCAGCCTGGCACAAGATTTCATCATGCTACTCAGAACAGACTACAACCTAAAATTTAGGAATTGTTTGTTCGTGAAATTTTTTATTTAGTATTTTAGGACCACTGTTGACTGCAGGAAACTGAAACTACAGAAAGCAAAACCACAGGTAAGCGTCGACTACTGTATTTTGCCAAAGATGCTACAGTTAGCAAATGGTGAAGACAGGATTTGAATCAAAATAGTCTGACATCAGAGCCCACTTCTTAATAATTAAGATATATTGAACACTCAGTTAATTTCACTTAGCACCACACTTCTATGCCACTATCATACAATCCCTCCTATATTTCCCAGACATTTGGATTTGATTTTCTAATGTTTCTCTATGATAAGCAATAGCTGCATTTTATATGCGTCAACCTGAAAAGTTATTATTTTTCTCTCATCCTTTGCTCCATTTACAACAGCTGATAACCAAAAACATCCATCTGACTCTCAAAAGTCATCGTTTTTTCTGCACAATTTCCCTCTTTAAGAACTATCTAGGTAATGGAAAAATATGTGCATTTAGGTGTAAGGAATACATTAAGGCACAATATTTTCATTATAGTCTTCAGATTTACAAAAGGTTTCTCCCACAGAACGTATCAACTAGCTCTTCTTCAAGTCATATAAATGAAGATCCAAGCAAATAATCACACTGGTCATATCGAATAGCAGGACAAATATCTTGCTAAGAAAAGTTATTAGGCAATTGTCTGGAATTCCCTTCAACGGTGACAGAGCTTAGAGTATGCAGAAAATTTTTAAAATAGCATGAATATCATAACCCGAACAAGCTTTGAAATTTATCAACTTCTACTTTATCATGCTTTGCTTTACAAATTCTCTTCACACTCAGAGAGTCTATGATCCAATTATTTAAGGAATTTAGAGTTATCTTTGTCATCTCTAAATTTTAAAAAATCTTATATTTACATAAATTAAATAAAAAATTTACCAGGGTTTTATATCTGTGTAATAACTTTCTATCTGGAAGGACAAAAATCTTATATTTTATTTATAAACTTGATCATTTATAAATCAGAAATTCTTATGTCATATATTCTTTATAAGGCTGAAGAAGAGTTGGTTTCCATCTAGCTTAAGACCATGAAACTTGCCTCATAAAGTATCTTTTTCTTTCTAATGGCAGCTTCAGAGTTTTCCTGGTAGAATGCATCTGCAAGGCTTACTTCAGTGTTTTCCCTGCTTGCAGATTTCAGACCATGTTGCAAAACAGCTTTCCAGATGATTCTTTTTTCTCCAGCATCCATGTTCTTGGGCACTCTCTAGGAACGCAAAGATGACACAGAGGTCTTTCTTCTACATACAGAACATGTTAGACTTGGTAGTTCATAGATACTAGAGATAACCCAGGACATAACAAAGGAAGGTATACAACAGAAGTTCCATATCTTCTAAATTGGGAAATTTCTAATTCTTCAGCCTAGGAAAACTAGAGCAAATGGATAGAATCACAGAGCAAAGCAGCAAAAGTACCTCAGGAGATGCTCTGGTGTGTTGCCTTTCAGGTAATCAAAACAATTCCCTTGCAAACTAAACCCACTTGCTCAAGGTTATGTGGGCAGTACACAGGGAAAATTTGACCTTACATCTCCAAGTTCTTAACATAGAATTCCTTTCACCATCCACACCATGCCCAGGTGATGGACTTCATATCCATTTAGCATATGATCTTTCCAAAGTGATACAAATTAATCACTTGTAGCAGCTACCTATAGGTTAGTAATGTCATTATACCCTTAACTATATAACAAAGTACAGGCAGTTTTTTCTGTCTTTAATTGGCCATGAGTTCCAACTGTTTATGGGTACTTATTATAAGAACAATCTACATAGATTTAAAATGTATTTTTTTGATAAAATATTTTTGAAGTTGTCAACATTTTAAAAATAAATTCAGGGTGTTTGGAAGACAAAATACCATCATCCACAAGGAATGGATTTCAAAACTTACGAAGTCTGTTAAATAGCTATGAGACCTCCTATTGTTTATGTTTTACTTGTTATCTTGGAGACAGATTTGTTTCTTCACTTCAGCCAACTTATTGCTGTTATTTGTGTTGACAAAGTCATACAGGCTACTCTATAAACTAATATCTACCTCCCCAGTGAAATATATACTGGAGGTATACACTGACAAAAATTTCAATATATATTTTGATTTTCACCAAGAGTTTGTATTATTATTATTATTATTATTATTGTTTGGGGAAACTTTATAACTAGTAACAAATTACACATAAAAACCCAGAAACCAAAAACAAAATAAAGATATATTTTTATATTTTTAAAAATGAAGTCTTTTACTGGCAGACAAAGTGCCTCAGGCTACTTTTGTTCATTTTTCACTTTGTTCTTTTCTGTTATATGTATTATTTATTTTTTATATGTAACCTAAGTTTCTTCTTTGTTTTCAAAATCCGTAAGCTATAAAATATTTCCATTTATGTTTACATTTATATTGAGCATCTAAAATCTATGCCATCTACTTTAATTTTCTACATAGAAATTATACTCCTGAAAAAATTGTACATTATTGCTTTGATTCTTTTCTCCTTTTTATTATAGTTTGTAATATATTGTTAATATTTGACTCATGTTATTTAGTATTCTGCTTAGACCCTGCCCTTTATAAATTCAAACAAATATGTAATTATTCTATTTTTACAAGTATGATTTACACTACCCAGAATAAAGTGCAATTATAATAACAAAAGTATTGAACTTTTCACTTCAATTTGATAGTCAAAATCCTTCTTATGACATCTTAACACATTTGAACAAATAAAGGTTAAAAATGCCAGTTTGTTTCCAATAATAACCTCTCATATTTTATAGGAAAATGAAGCATTGAAACCCTGGAGTCAAAAAGCCGCTGATCCAATCATTGCTGGGGTTTTATATTATCACAAAATTTTCTTTGAAAATCTCAAAACCACTTAGGATCTCCATTTTCTTATCTATTAGATGTTGATGATAATGCCAGTGCTACGTCCTCACAAAATTTGTAAATGCAATTTACTAAGTACCTCCTGTATTCCTGATATATACCAGATGATTTTTTATATTCATTCAAATATATATTACTCAGAAACAGATTTCCTCATCTCTAGATCATAGAGGAAGAGATAGAGGTTCAGAGAAATTAAATAATCTTACTAATAAGTTGCAGAATTGGGATTTACCTCAACTATCTAATGATATGCTCTGATCCAGGGTATAGTATCTTGGGGGTAAAGAAAACACAAGTCTCTTCCAGTTTTATTGTGCTTTATTACTAATTAATGGGCATAAAATTTCAGTTAAGCAAAAGGAATAAGCTCTAGAAATCTGTTGTAGGACATTGTACATACAGTCAATAATAATGTATTTTTAACTTAAAAATTTGTCTAGAGAGTCGGTCTCATGGTAAGCGCTCTTACCGCAAAAAATAAAATAAAATTTAAAAAGACAGGAAAAAAATGTAATATAATTTCCCTCCCTCCTCTAAAAGAAAAAAAAAATTCTACCAGACAATCAAGTGGGCGTGGCAAGATGCAGGTCTTCCCACAGCAGAATTCCTCTTCAATATCCATTCATTATTCACTAAACAAGTAATGAATACCCACTATGTGCAATGCATTCTGGAGCTATGTAAAATATGTTCATAAAGTTTAAAGTTTGAAAATTGGAATGTTTTGTAGGGATCATTTAGCTCAATTGTTTCATTCAACAAAGGACAAAACTATTTTAAAAAAACGACATTCAAAGTCACCTAAGTTCTAAGTCTCTTACATCTAAATCAATAGCGCTGCCACAGCAAAAGTCTACCTATTTTCAAAACATTTGTTGTTTAATACTTCTTCTTTATAACATTTAATGCCAGCAAGCTATCACACACACTTTCAATTTAGAGATAAAGAATGCTATCCCAGAAAGATGATTTTTCATGTATGAATGCAACAGAGAAGTGTTTTCAGACAACTCAAGGATAGAACGAACATTTTTCTTAAAACATTACTTGCTTGACACATATACATGAAGATATTAGTAAATCTAAGAATATACAAATGACAGCTCTACTTTTAAAATTTTATTTATTTATGATTTTACTATTTTATTACCTTTCCTCTTTTAACAAATGTAAATCATATGTGTTTTAAATTCCTCATGCGTTACAGGGAGCTGCATTCTCAACTGAAACACAGCACTTATGCATTGCGGAATCGGCCTCATGCCCTGGCCTTGTGTGGCAGCAGTTCACCCCGTAGACTATGTTTCTGGAAGGGAACCACCTTAAAATGCTGTCCAGACGGTTCAGTGTCACATTATTATCATATGTAACAAATGATGATTATATAATTCCCATAAATAATGAAGGTTCCTCTTTTTGCCAAAAATGCATAAGGTTTAAAATTAATTTTCTGTCATATATAAAAGCTTCTTTTATAGACTTATTGCTGAAATATAAAACTTGTCAAAAAGGCAAACTATTTTCTGGAAAAAAATTTTATGTTGTTTAAAAGTTAAATAAAATTCTTTAAAAATTAAAAATGACCATCATAAGTTAGTTTTATTGTTTGTTCTGCCCTTGAGTTTTTGTGTGTCTTAGGCACTTAAAGACAGTATCCAAAGAATTAGTACTAGCTTTGGAACACACTTTATTTTTAGCATTTTACTTGTCGTCCATTAGGTTTCACTTACACTATGTTTCATTCTTATATATACATGGCTCTTTTGTGAACGAGGCAATTTCATTCTTTCATTTCCGTGAAATGCAGAAGTACATGTATTAGATATTCCCTCCCCTTTTTAAAAAAAAAAAAAATGAGACACTCTGGAAAAATTAAATGGCTTATTAAAACAAAATTTTATTGGTGGCCAAGTTCAGATCAGACAAAATTCTCTTGCTTACGTATTAAAACCCCACCTACTCATGGAATTAACCCATTAATCCCCTTAATTTTCACTCAATCTTAAAATTTTCCTTTCTATAAAAAATCCTATTTGGGTCATTATTCTGTCTTTATCATGTATTCTGATTGTTTTAGGGAGTCAAGAAGTTAAAGTATAATTTTCAAAAACAGAAAATCCTTTTGCTGACACAAACATTAAATGATCATGTGTAAAAAATTTTATTTAACCCCTAATTAATAGAGAGTCAGTAAGATGTTTTGATTGGTTCATAGAGCATTTGAGAAGATGTAGTAATTATGGGATGGTAAGATTCCTGAGTTAGATACAAAATTAGTATGTGTCCCACAAAGCTATAAATGTCAGGGCTGATCTGTTCCATCAGAGAGAAGTTATTTTTGTCCACTTGACAAAATTAAGTTAACATGTAGCTGCACCACGTCTGCATTTTTGTCAAGAATAAACAGCTGGTTAAAGTATTAGACAACCCTTGTGTAGCCTTTATTCGCACGTAACAATTAAGTACACGCCACACACCTTTTAAGTTACATTCAGCTTTCACAGAATTTTCTTGCAGAAGTAATTGTAAAATGATGTAGCTGCCCTCAAAATTTAGAAACAAATTTTTACGTATAGTCAAAAATGTGTCATTTTCTCCCTGAAACCAATGTCCTGCATACATAGTTAGATTCCCCCATTCTTTTCAGCAATTCCTCTCAGAATTTATAAAAATAGGGTGGGCAAATCAAATAAAGCTAGTTATTGGATTTCACAGGAATATTATTGAAAAGAATGTTAAAATACGTGTCACTGATAAATCACACTTTCTCTTTAAAATATTAAGAAGAAAAATAGACAAGTAGTGAAAGAGTTTGTATCTGTGGACAAGAAGAAATATTTCCATTAGAAAGCCCACAAGTTAAATAGCAGTCACAACTAAATATGAATACTTCCAAAAGGGCTTAGGTTTCTTTAAAGGCTATAAGATGGTTTAAGCCTGTATATAATCATTTGTATTTCTCTAATAAAACTCAATCCCAAGAAAACTTAAGACTTAATTGCTTCCACATTTGAAATTTGCGTAATGAATGGCTGATTGAAATTCAATGACTTTCACAGGTCTGATTTTTTTCCCAAGTCAGTTTCTTTGAAGATGTGTAGAGAAAATGCTTCAAAGCTTTGAATGCAATTCAACATAGTATATGCAATTTTCAGTTCATTGAAGCAGAATGGAGCTCAAATATGTGGATTGGTATTCATATCTATAGGCAGGGGAATGTCTTTCCCTCTCTTGTAGGTTTCAACGTACAAAGTATTTTGACTACTTAGATACATTCCTTTTAATCAACTTTAAAGATAAATTAAAGCAGAAATATTTCCTAAAATTATTGGAAACATTTTTTAACCCATTTCTGATAAAGAACTTGATTCCTTAACGCACATGATAACAGCAATAGGGAATAGCAGTATTCTATGGGGAAAAAGTGGAAACTGGATTTGCAAACAACCATCCCTAATAGTTTAAAAATATATAAAAAATACATATGTGGAAACATAGGAAAGAGTTCTATTACTAGGAAAAGCAGTCTAGGAGAAAACTCTAAATAATTCTTCCACAATCTTTCAGAAGAATTCTAATGAGTGGTTGGGCAGGGGAGACATGAATAATACATGGTAAAATCTCACAAAAATCCCAGCCCCATCACTTCCCTCCCACATGGAGGGTTGTTATGCCCCCAAACTCCACATACCACCTCTGAAACTCTCCAAAACCCTTACCTACACAGGCCGCTCCCCACTTTGCTCTTTCTCCAAGCTCACTTTAACTCCGCTTCCTCTGCCAATGGCTCTCACCACCATGGCTAGTCCCCTCTGCATAATGAGGCTAGAACCAGGAGAAAGGGGCAACTCCCAGTGGGCAATGTCAGGGCGCTCCCCAGAGAGAGGAGAAGGGGTGAAGTTGTGTTATTATTATATTATATTATATCATATATTATATTATATATTATATTGTATTTTTTCTCCCTGTTACCCATGAAATCATTTCAGGTTTGTTCTTTTTTCCTCCACCGTCATCACAACAGAAGAAACCAAAACACTGGAATCACCCCATGCCACGCTTCATACTTTAGTGATCATGAATTACCTTCCACGCCTGCCACGCTGCACACGGTGTCATGGCCCTGTCTTTACTCACACTGCTTGCTGTGCCTACAAAATCTTTTTGCTGTGTTTTTTTTCCCACCTTGCCAATGCAAACTCGTTCTTCACGCCTCTGCTGCGTCACTTCCTGCGGAAGCTGCTCTGTGTCCAGCGGGGCTGGGCGCCCAGCCAGACGCTCCCACAGCACCCCCCAGGCCCTCTATTCACAACAGTCGCTGCCTCGTATTAGAATTTCTGTCTAGGTACGTGAAAGGAAAGCTTCCGAGTTTGTGTTCACGCGTATTCCCAGTGCTCCCTGCAGGGTCAGGTCCATAGTAGGGGCACAGCATGATTATGTTGGTTAGAATTGAAATAAAAAGGAATAAGAGACTTAAAAACAGAGGGTGCCCTGGTCTGCTGAGCCGGAGCAGTCCCCCTGTGCTGATGTTCAGGTGGCGAACACAGCAGACTTTTGGGACTTGCTTTGGCCAATAAAAAAGAGGTAGAAGTGACAATGTGCTGTCAGGGTGTAGACGTTAGGTTTTCCGTTGTAGTTTATCTGCTGTTTTTGCCTCACTGCTTGAAGGATTGGTTCTTTCCTGTTTACTTTGGTCAGTGCTGGGGAGATGCGCTCTGGTCCTGTATTGCCTTAGAGGTGTTTTAGCCTGTTGGGTTATCTCTGACCTGTTGTCTTCACCTCTTGCCAAAGGAGATTAGTGAGTTTGGACTAAAGGGAGACCCCCCACACACACACAGTTTAAGGGCTCCGTCCTGTATGACTGCCCTCCACCCCTTCAGCCACCGATTTCAAGCAGTGGGTCCCATGTTACCCACAACTTCCGTCTGACTTATCTGACAAATGAGAGTTCCTAGGACCCCGTTCTCAAGTTCAATTAATTTGCTAGAGCGACTCACAGAACTCAGGGAAACACATTTACTAGTTTTTGATGTTAGTAAAGGACATGCTAAAGGATGCAGATACACAGCCAGATTAAAAGACAAATAGGGCAAGGTCTGGGGCTTCTTTCCCCATGGAGTTGGGGGGCACCACCGCCCCAGCGCAGAATCATGTCTACTGGCCGGAAGCTCTCCAAACCCTGTACCTTTGGGATTTTTGTGGAGGCTCTGTCACTTAGGTGTTATCAATTATTAACTCCATTTCCAGCCCCACTTCCGTCTCAGGAGAATGGGGGGAAGGTGCGGTTGAAAATTGTGAGCCTCCAGTTTTGGCTTGGCCTTTCTGGCAAGCAGTCCCCATCCGGGAGCTCACCGAGTCACTTCATTGAAACAAAAATTCTTCAATCACCCAGGAACTACTAAGGGATTTAGGAGCTCTGCGTCAGAAACTATGGTGAATGGTCTTTATAAAAAAATAAAGAGTAGCTTTTTTAAAATAAAGTAGTAATAAGAATACAATATCTGTAATTATAAGTTATGACCAAAGATTAAAAAAAGTGCATGCATTCTGAACATTATGCAAAGTAAAAACCAAAAGCGATAAGCTAGAGAGAAGAGCAGAAGCCCTGGGCTTTGGGCTTAGTCCTGCCTCCTCTCTTGGGTCCACAGCCCCTATCGCTCATGAGCTGTGTGATGTTGAACAACATATGAAACATCATTCCAGTTTTTTTCAACTTTTAAATAGGGAAAGTAGCACACATCTTATATAGTTGCCATAAAGAGTAAATGCAATGCTGCCTATAAAGCAACCGGCTCATTTCCTCACACCTGCTGGGTGTAAAATTAATGATTGCTTCCTCCCTGGTACCCTGAGGTTAGGAGACCATTTTCCTTTTGGGCTCTTATTTTTTCAATGATTGTGTATATTGTGCTAAAGTAATGGCTCCATTTAGACAAATATTGTCCCAATTAAGATAGGGGAAAAAAACTAGTGATTTGTCATTGTTTAGAGAAAAAGCCAAGATGTCCCACTGAATGTTTTCCTTTCCCATTAATAACATAATGTGTGTGTTATTATGTGGACACCATTGCCTTGAAATGAAAGTAGTTATTATTGACCTACAGTTGTACGTGCACATCTTCTGTAAGATGCTAAAATAACGAAAGCAGAAATACTATTTTCCTCTAAGGGACCTATTTTCAATAAAACTGTGGCTTGAGTTTTATATCTGCATCCTGTCATCTGCAGTTGCCTTTATTTTCTTAACTGCTGTCTGGAGTGCCCTCAGCAGTCCCTGTGGTGCCATAGCATTTCCTCCCTGGTCCGCACAAGGGACCTTTCTCTCCGAATCACTCATTGAGGAGTTAACTAAATAAAAACCAATGTGTTTGTGACGCTTTGAAGTAAGTGTTTATTCTGTTATGTGCCAGCTGTCCAGGCAGATATTTGACTAAAATTGATTTCAATGACAATGTTAGGTTTGGATTTATGTTATTTTTACTGGAATTTACTTATGTAATTCAATATTTATTAGCATGGAAAGTAAGTAGAGTGAACAAATTGCTTCTTTTTCTTATAGAAGCCTCTGCCTCCTTCAAAGATACAAAAAAAGCTCTCATTTATTTCTCTGTAAATATTCTAATTTAAATTTTTATTGGCAAGAAAATTCTCCAAGCAATTTTCTTGTTAATCCATTAATGAACATGCTTCTGACAGATGGAGCTTTTCTTACAATTAATGTTATTTTTGCCTAAAAATAATATCCAGTCTTCTCTAATCTCAAAACAAAATGTTCTTGTTGCTGACTCAGGCTAATAACCTCTTGACCCCTTTCATTGCAAGATTTCTTACAAGAGTGGTCTTCATCCCCTTCTTTGCCCTTGGATCCTTGGATCCAGTCTTAAGTCTAAAGATGTTTCACCTTCACTTGGGTCATCTGTTCTTGGGGTCCAGAAGGATTTGTAGTATTAAGTTGCTTTACCCCAAAACAATGTGTTTCAAGTAGAAACAGGTGCGTGGTTCTCTTCTCCAACCATAGGAAATTCCTGCCCTGAGCTGCAAGTACCTCATATCACACTTTGTACAAATGTATTACTAAGGTTCGACTCTTTTTTTTCTTCCTTTACCCTTGGGAAAACTGCCACTATTGCTCTCATGGAAGCAATGAGTACCAAACAAGTGAGAACAAATGTGTTCTTTTCTCTTTTCATGCTATTTTTTCATTGTGAAACATTTCAAGCACACTGAAAACATAGACACAAATAAAATAAACACCCAAATGCTTACAATCTAGCTTTATGAAATCATTTTTTCACAGTTTCTTCTTTAAAAAAGTTGGATGTCAGATATAAATGAAACCCATTATAGGCTCTAGAAAGACTCCACTCTACTTCCTCACCCTTCTAGAGGTGATCTGGTTCCTGAATTTGGTATTTTTTACTTTCATGTTTGTGTGTGTATAAACAGAAGCACACGTAATTATTTTGTATGCTTAAAACTTTATATCAATTGTATGATTCTATAGGTATCCTTTTGTAGCTTGAGGGTTTCTTTATTTCTTAGCATAGCATACTTTTAAATCTGTCTACATGGCTCATTTAAATGCGGTAAGGTGTTTCATAGTATGAGTACACAAATTTAGTATTCTCATTCTCCCGTTGCTGGGGATTTTAGTAACTACAGATTTCTGTTATACTAAGAATGCTCTGTGCCTGTCTCTGCGGGTGCAGCATGTGAGAATTTCCCTAGAAGGGAAATTGTTACCATACGTTATGCACAGCTACAGCCTCCAAGAACTACACACTTCTTTAATGCAATTGTGTAAGTCTCCTCTGTCCCCAGAAATGTTTGATTTCTACCCTTCCTCAACCACACTTATGATTTTGGGACTTTTTCCATTTTTTTTCAATTCCATGCTTATGATCTGACAGCTCCTTACATATGTAACTATCACTTCTTTTATTATTAATGATATTCAGCATCTTTATTATTAACTGATTTGGATTCCTTTCATATCTTATCATATCCTTTGTCCACTTTTCTATGGGATTTTTAAAAGTTGAGTTTAGGAATTCTTGTTATGTTCTGCATGTTGATGCTAGTCTGAGGCTTGACTCTTTTTTTCTTCCTTTGCCCGTGGGAAAAGTGCCACTGTTGGGAGTATCAACAAAAATAGTACATTTTGTCCTATTTTCCCTGTTCCTCTGTACTGTTTCTGCTATTTGCTTTTTAAAGAGAAGTGGACAGAGATAGGGCAGAAGATAATTAGGATTAAATCACTGATTTTTATTGCTATCCTTGTTCTTTTCTTTCTTTCTATTCACAAAAATTAAGAATACTTCCAGGGCCCGCATAAAGGCCTTTTGGCTGAAGGTAGTGATTAAAAATTACTGAGATATAAGCCAGACACAGAAAGACAAGTACCATATGCTCTCACTCCTAGGTGGAATCTAAAAAGTCAAACTCATAGAAGCTAAGAGTAGAATTTGGTTACCAGGGGCTGGGGTGGGAGAAGGCAGGGAATAGGATGATGTAGATCAAAGGGTAGAAAGTTTCAGTTAGATAAGAGGAACACGTTTTAGAGCACAGCATGGTGACTATTGTTAATAATAATGTATTATATATTTCTAAATTGCTGAGAATAAATTTGAAATGTTTTCATAATAAAAAAGATAAGTATAAAGTGGATGGATATGTTAATTAGCTTGATATAATCATTACACAGTGTATACATATAACAAAACATCTCATTACACCTCATAAATATATATCCTTATTATTTGTCAATTAAACAATTAAAATAAAAAGTTAGCCAAGTTAAAAAAAATAACTTGAGAATCTCCCAGAAGCAAAAACAAATTTTATTTCTCCCACTACATCATAGAATCAGGAAACAGTATAGCAAGAAAGGACTTTTGAATTTCTTTAGTTTTAGTATTCCATTTTACAGGTAAGCCCCCAAGACTCAGAGTTGAGTTAGTCTCAACAAACCAAAATTCCAATCTGCCTGCTTCTTTCACTCTACACCACTTTTCTCTGTTTTTCTTTATAATACTTACAGCTATAATTATCTAACATTTACTAATCATTTTTTTTATTTCAGCATATTATGGAGGTACAGATGTTTAGGTTGTGTATGTTGCCCTTGCCCTCCTCCCTGATTTTGATATATATTAAATTATATTGATTATTTTCTGCCTCACCTGCTGCAATATAAGCTTCGTGAGGACAAGGCCACTCACCGTCTTATCTTTTGCTCAATTCCCCATCACCAAGAATATTAGGAGGTGCTCATTACATAGTCGTTTAATGTCGTAAGTGCCGATTCTGTGTCAGCTACTGTGTTATCAAAAGATCCTGAGAATAGATAAGTTAATAAGAAAAATTTCTTACCATTTAGGAGCTATTAGCAACTTGTCCACTTTCACACAGTTAAGTAGTTTAGGGACAGGAAATGAGTTTTCCTATCTCTTGGTCCAATGAACATATTTATGCTTAAGAAAGGTGCCGGAAGGGAGGACCAAAGGCAAGAATCTATAAAAGGCAGGGATCTGGTGCAGTAGGTGAAAGGTTGTAAATTTATTTAGAAAATGAAGCTGAGATATTCCAGATCAAAATTTATGGATTGCATTAGTCAGGATAAAGGTAGGAAGGCATTTTCCATGTAGCTAATTGAGCTCAGGCTTCAGAGCCCCTCACCTACACAGGTCCCTTCCAAAGCCCCTGGAGGGGAGCCCAAGTGATGGATTCAAAAGGTCATTTGTTTGTGTAAAATTTGCAAAAGTTATCAGTGCAGATCAGTCCCTCTTTCCACTCTAATTTCATCTCTGGGACACATCCCTTCATGTTGAGTAAATTGGTAGTAGCTGCAGGAATTTTGGGAATCTGCTATGAGATTCTTGAGTTATGAATTTTTTAGTTTGGAACTTATGCAATATTTTATGTGTTTTGCAGCCACTTTGACGTATAGTTAAATGATTGCTAGCTGCTCTGAAGTAGCTGGAAAGACTTCCAGAAATACAGCAAACTGTGTAGGCTCTCCTGGCGTCATGATCAAAGGTGTAGTACCCATCACACGACTCATAATATACTCCACGATTAGAAAGTCCCCGCGTCTCATCATTTCAACCTATTTAAAATTGGTCCCTGAACAAGAAACCTTGGAATACCTTGAAATCTTACAGTTTGTATGTAAAAGAAACATGATACATGTTTCCCTAAGTGTTGTACAAATCCTAAAAATTTACACAGCAATACCAAATGAGGAGCTGTGAAACTAAAACAAATTTTTCCAAACCATCAAAAAAATATTTTTAAAAATCAGTTATTCTAGGCAAAAAATTTACTTATCTTTCCATTCCCTTTATAGAAAATGATACTAGAAAAGCTCTTTCATGTGACATCACAACCACCTCTAAGTAGAACAAATATAGAAAAGAAGTACTGTGAGTGTTTCAGAAAGGTAGATTTTTAAAAAATGCTGATTTTTCTTGTTTAATGATGCTTGTTATACTCAGTGTTTTTTTAATTTGTAATTGTTGAAACTTCTCACACTAATTATTTATCTTTATACTAATTCTATATTTATAATTTTGTATTCTGTTTTTTTAAAGAAGACTCTCCAGTCCCCCGCCTTGTGCGTCTGCCGTACCTGAGGGCCAGGTGGTCACGTGCATGGTCAGGGCTGTGCCCACCACATCCTGGCTCGAGCCTGAAGGAACAGAAATGAGGCACACCACTGGCTGGGGTGCCTTCCCAGAAGGGGCATGTGTCACTCATAATCTCACGGCATTATCAAGAACTTCCTGCAGGGGGTTCTGGACATAGAGTCCTCTCTAGAAGACCATATTCTCAGCTATGATGCTACTGCAATGAAAAGAGATTTTGACAGATAACTGACAGCTCAGCCATAAATAATTCAGTCAAAAGGATCTTAGGGACAATGTTCTTCTTGCCCTGCCCCCTCCCCTTGCCACATCCCTCATCCCAGAGGAATTAACGTCAATCCTTCACATGTTCTTCAAAGAAACAGAGGAGGAGGGAACTTCCCCCCTGCAAAAGAAAAAAGAAAAAAAACAAAAACTAAAGATCAATATCCCTTATGAAAATAATTGAAAAATTCCTCAACAAAATACTGTCAAACCAAATGCAGCAGCATATTAAGAGGGTGATACACATGACTAAGTGGGATTTATCTTAAGAACGAAAGGTTGCTTCAGCACATGAAAATCAATCGATGTAATATAACACACTAAAAGAATAAAGGACAAAAATCATAAAATCATCTCAATAGAAGCATGAAAAACATTTGATAAACTCTAACCCCCTTCCAAAATTAAAACAAACAAAAAGTAGGAAGGGAGGGAACTTCCTCAAACTGATAAAAAGCATTTACAAAAGTCTTTCAGCTACCGTCATACTCAATGTTCAGAAGCTGAAAACTTTCTCCCTAAGATTAGAAACAGGTCAAAGTTACATGCTTTCACCATTGCTGTTTAAAATTGTAATGGAAGTTCTATCCAAGTTTATTAAGCAAAAAAATGAAATAAAAGGTATCTAGACTGGAAAGGAAGAAGTAAAACTATCTTGATTTGTAGATGACATAGTGTTATATCTAGAAAATCCTTAAGAGATCTCAAAAATCTTAAAGCTAAAAAGTGAGTTTAAACAGGGTGATGGTATAAGATCAACACAACAAAAATCAGTTGTATTTCAATGCATTAGCAACACACGATTCACAAATGAAATTAAGAAAACACATCAATGGCTTCTTAACGAAACAGTCATGACTCTCCTCATGGGAGCTTGATTGCTGCAGAAATGTGTTAGGTCCACAGGCAGCGCAGGTTGGATGTCCTAAGATGTTAAATTCCTGAGAATAATCCTCAACCACTAATGGATAGGAATTGGTGAATAAATAACTCAACTTCCTTTTCCTTGTGTGGACCAATTCTGAGGCATGTCCACACTGTCTCTCAGAAGTCTCCAGGGGTATTCATCCCTGGCTTCTCATGCGGTAACCTGCTCACTGACACGCCCTAGGTAAGCTTCTTTCTCATCCATTCTCTGTTGCACTCCCCGACTTCCTTCCTGGTCTCCCTTGGATAGCCTCCCAAATAAATAACTTGCACATCAATCTTTTTCTCAGGGTCTGTTTCTGAGGGAACCCAACGAAAGATACCTTCAGTATCACATGTCCTGCTTTCTCCTTTGCCTGATTTTCTTTTGTGCCAACCACACTGTATTCAGTTTAGAGAGACAAAACTATGTGGGAGGAAAAAACACTGAACTGAATTTGAAACCGTTAATTCAACTCTTTTAGCAAATCTGTTTGAATTTGCACATGTCGCTGTCAAATAAAAGCAATTTGAATTTAAGTAAGGAGAGGTCCTGGAGGACTTTATAGGATTGCTGAGAGGGGGAAGGGACTATTGCAATGGGGAAAAGATAGCATTGCAATGGGGAGAAAGCTCCAATCGTGATGTGATCTGCCAGGGTCTCAAAGGTTAGGCAGAAAAGGGATTTTCTTTTATAAGGAGAAGTAAGCAAGGCTAAAAGGAAGCAGTGTGGGTAAGTGAAATAAGCAGGATGGACAAGTGGAATGAGCTGACAGCAGATCAGAGAATGTTTTGCCTTTCGATGGCCTGTTGCTGAGATGGGCCCTTCAGGGGGGGCTGTACACGCCCACTCAGACTTCGGGTGGGCAAAATTCAGAGACCTAAGGGAAGGAGAGAAGATTAACCAAAGTTTGATTAGCAAACTTTTTTTCCAACTGACCATGGGGATGAAACACTTCAACCGAACATTTAAGAGGCAAAGAAGGAATTTGGAAGTTTTGTGTTTGGCCTTTGTCACAGGTAAACAAGAGGAGCATCCCTGAGTCGTAATTACCCAAGTCACATGGGGAGTGGCGGTGTTTTGCACTAAGTGGGTTCCTGAACACAAAAGGGTAGGTAGATTTCTTAACCTTCATGGTTTTTCACGAACACAAGTAAAATTCAACATTGTCTTCGCTTTATTCTCTCTCAGATTTAGTTTATTCATCTGCAGGGGAAAAAAATGTTTTGGACCTGATTGATAGCTTCCAAACTTTCCTTAGCAAGGAAAACTTTACTTAAAAGAAAGCTTACAGGAAATCTGACAGCAAAACAGATACATACAATTGGCAATCTGCTCTGGTTGGGGAGGAAGGCGGGAGCTTCCCTAGCTGACAGGCACTGTGCAGGGTGCTCCCCTGCCCCCAGCACCCCGCACCCCTGCAAGGAGCCAACACTCCTGCAGCATATCCTGTGACTGACAAGAGGGCCTTAAAACTTCTCTCACCTTCCCTAAACTTTATACAGGCTTCTTCCTAACTCTAGGCCTTGATCTCCCTTTCTTAGTGCATTTATTTTAGAAAACCTGGAATTACAAGTTCTTTCTCTGCCCCTATAAAATGTAGATAAATATTCCCCAAGCCTCTTGCCAGCTGTACAACCCAGAAATATCTTTCTCAAAGACCTTGGAGCTAACCCTTTAAAATGTAGTCGTTGAAGGAGATCGCTTCCCTGACTTCCCTGCTCCCTGGTAGGATAGGAGTCTAAATTGGCAACAATAAGAGGCAATTAGTAAACACAATGGGTCTAACCAATCCACTAATGTCCTCCAGTACTTGCCACTGATGGACCCCAGCTCTTGAAAACCCTCCTGCCTTTTTTTAGTTGAGTTCAATCTTCCTCGTCTGCTGCAATAGATTTGTACCAAGTCTTTCTTGCCTGCTTAACTCTGTTCAGTGCAATTTTCTTTTGATACAACATCTAGATTAAATTATTTGCATGTTTCCTTGTTACTCTAACATTCTATAAAACTTGAGAAATCAGTGATAAGGTGTAAGTTATGGATTCAGACAAACCTGGAAATAAAGACTAAATAGTTTTGCCCATTAAAATAGATGTTAATAGATAAACAGATGACTAAAATTGAGTGAAGAGGTCGTATTGTGACCAGAGAATCAAATGATATTCCCCTCCTTTACTTCTGAAATTTCTAGAAGCTTGTCTGTCAATTCCCTGTTGTTTTTCTCACAAGCTCTGCTTATGAAGTCTCAGGGTCCCCTTTGTGTTTTTCCACCCCAAATTGAAACAGGAAAGCCCAGGTGCTCACTGCAATGTTCTGCTCCCACATCTGGGGTGAAGGTTAGAAAATTCTTCTTGAAAGTTTCTTTAAAAATAGGAACATCCCTAAGCAGGTTCCTGCTCCATCCCTCCCCAGAGAGCACCTGGCTTATATCTCAGTAATTTTTAATCAGCACCTTCACCAGGACACTGCCACCAAAAGCATTTTTTTTTTTTAGCAGCTTGATGCCACAAGCCTCTGAAACTAGAAAACGAATGAGTAAATAAAATAAATAAAACAATAAATAAATAAAACAAAATGAACAGACTAAATCAACTAGCAGCTGTAGAAAAAGGCTCACTGAATTTCCAAAAGGAAAAAAAATTAGGCTTTTTAAGTCTATTTAAAATAATGGTATTTCTTTATTATTCATTCTGTGTCTGGCTTATATCTCAGTAATTTTTAATCATTCCTTTTTTCCCAGTGCCTCCCCACCCCCTTCACCACCTTCAAGCAGATTTGCATATAAGTGGCTCTCTTTTTATTTCTTCTGAGTTCATCAGCCCCTTGTTGCTTATTCCCCACCTGAAGTCTAATCCTTGCTCTGCAACTTCACAATTGGTTGCTGTGGAAATGATTATGTTGTCACAAACAGAGGATTAGAACTTCAGGTGGAGAATAAGCAGCAGGAACAGATGAACTCTTAATAAAGAAAGATTCTGGTATCATGCAAAGGCTCCTAAACAGAAGAAAGAGAATTGCCATGGGAGGGGGAGGGGAAAAATGAGAAATGCTAGCGTATGATCGCTGAGCATTTCTAAATTGGAAAATTATTAGAATTTAAAAGTGAAAAATCATTCTGCCGTGAAATGACAGCTGAGGGGTTAAAATCAAAACACCCCATACATCAGTAGGGAGAGATTGAGTTCTGGTTTGGATTCAAGGTCTCTAAATAAAAGAGAAAGTGGTAGGAAAAAGTAAAGGAAATAAATTGAGACAAATACACAGGAATGTAGACAACTGACAAAAAAAATGACAAAATAATTTACAAAAAAACAACATAAGTATCAACATCGTCACTGACAGTTAACAATGTTATCTGGAAAAGTCACTGCCAAGGTCAAGCAGCAACTCATCATCAAATAATTGCAGTGCATTTACAGAGGTTTAGAGTTGCACTTCTACCAGTGAAAATATAGAAGGCAAGTGTTTCTTCACTTTACTAACCAGATCAACCAACCAGAGAAACTTGAGAGGAAAGCACTGGGGAGCTTGACTGGCTGGTGAATAGGAGAAGGTCAACCAAATAAGTTGGTTTGAGAATTATGAACCTGCAATTGCCCTCAATCTCTGCTGAAGGTCGCAGAGAAGTTCTGGAAGAGACTGAGGGCAGCATGCAGCATTTTGAGTTTGCTTTTCTTTTCTCTATTACTTTCCTAAACAGTTATGCCATTTCTCATTTTCCACTGTTTTTAAAGAGGATAAATACCTGCATTGCATACTTGCTTTTGTACCTTTATGTAGGAGTCCTTTCCAGAGAATGATGCTATCTGCACTTTATCCAACAGTGGATACAGTCATCTCTCTGGGGCACATTTCACCATAACTGTTTGCCAGAAGTGTTCATCTCTTTCTATAAAGCCAGTATAAAATGACTCTTGTTTTCTCCCATTTGAATAAAACTATAATACTGTCATCCATTCAAAGACAAATTGTCAATACTTACCAGAATGTTCAAAAGCATCAGTGAAGCTAAATCTAAAGCTGCAAAATGACATTTGAAGCCATCTGAAGATATTGGCAATCAGAGATCCAAGGAAGGGAAAATTACTGTAATTATTAGTCCTTGTGTCTGAAAACATCAATTCTTTTTCCTTATCTAAAATCATATGATCTCTTTACATGTGAGATTTGTTAGTAATCAGATAATATTAATATCTTTTAAAAGGGTGGGAGAAGGCACAGAGAAAGAGAGAATAAGGAAATGTACCTTTGCTCTTTGCAAATGCCCCTGGTGTACCTTGTTACTTCCAAATGGGCATCTTTGCAAAACTGAGAGGAGGACAGAGAGAATGCTATGAGCTTTGACCTTTGATTCTGGGCGCCAGAAGCTAATGTTTCCAAGTCTGGGCTTCCAGCATCATCTAAAGGGTCAGGTCTGAGCCTGAGGGAAAGGAAACTGCCAATCACACTGCAAAGTGCTGGGCCGGAACAAGAGAAGGAAAGTGAGCTGAGGGCACAAATCACCCTGCCTGATATGGGCCCACGCCGCTGGAGCTGTGACCTCCTTCAGAAGATGCCCTGCCTTTCCCAACAATCTGAATATGTTATTGCCCTTTTCAACCAGGTAACTTTTCCTGAGAACTCTGAGAGCCATTATACTCTGGACAACAGGCAAAAACAGATGGGGAAACAGGCTCAGCCTTTCCATTTCTCAAAGAAATTATAGTCATTTTAAAAGAAAGGAGAAGACAAGGACCTTGGCAATTGGGCTAAAAGTAAAAAGGGGAAGAAAGAGCTTGGTGTAGTGTCCGTCACAGTGGCATGTTTTTGAGGTAAGGGGAAGACATTTCCTGAGGTTGTATGAAATCAGGAAAAAAAAGGAAAACTGTGTCGCCCGACACACAGAACATAAAAAAGAGCTACATAGGGCAGCATAGATGACAGAAAACTGACAGTTTCTATCCATGTGAAAAAGCAAGTTAAACTCATTTACAAGGGTCAGTCCGCTCCTTTTCAAACCAAGGCAGGAACAGTTATCCTGGACTCTAGTTACTCAGCAGGCTGATTAGCATTTTTAGCAGGGAATGTCAATCAAACGCAGAGTGGGGCTATTTGTCTTCATGCTTTTCTTTTTGTATCCTTTCTGCCAAAAAATAAGCTTGAAACGGAGGGCCCTTTCAATAAGAAACTTCGAAAGAGTCAGTTTAAAGTGTAGTTCCAAAATTAGTTTCTTCAGGAGATGTTTAGAATACAAAACCCTTCACTGGGGAAGTTTAACAGCCAATAGTAGGTACCCATGTCCTTCATTCCTTCAACAAATATTCTGGGAGAGCCCACAGGAGGCTGGGCATTGTTCTGGATGTTGGGGGAACAGAGATGAGGGAAATGGAGAGCCTACCTCTGTGGGTCCTCATTTGAGAACAGGACACCGACAGCAACAAGCGCGCGCGCACACACACACACACACACACACGTAGTCGGTAAACAAGTTTACTTGAGCCATAGGAAAACCTCATGAGTTCATTCAATATCAGCAATTGGCAGCATTCATGTCCCAGCTGCTCATAAAGGTTAACATGTACCCAAGTAGAACACAGATCTGGAAACGTGATCCACTGTCCTGAGCCCAGCAGCCCTGACTGCCACAATCCTTGCAGCTTAGCCTGTGGGTAAGAGCTCAGAGCTCAGACTCAGGCTCCAGGATTCAAAGCCTGATTTTGCCACTTGGTATCTGCATGAGATTAGACAAGATATTTAGACTTTATGGGGCTCAATTCCTCACTTGAGTAATGGTTATAATAATAACCCTCCCCCCATATAGAATTAAAGGTGTTATTCTAAGAACCTTGCCCAGTACATGGTAAAACACGTCAGGTCACAGTCTGAAATGTTGGTTCTTGGCGTGCTCTTGGCCGAAGAATGACCGGACACACCAAAAGTAAGGTAAGCACAAAAATGAGGTTTATTGAGGAGGGAAAGATTTGATTAAGAGCAAGACATAGATTTACAGAGCAAGATACAAATGCCACAGATGACGATCAGACCCACTGTCGGAGCAAGAGACAGAGAGAGGGAGACCTTGGCTATTGTCTAGGCCTTGTTTTATAGTGTCTGGGTTGGGACCTCCCCTTGGTTCGGACATCATCATGGAACCACTTTGATGGACAGTCAGGAATTATACCACCTGGGTCTTAACTGTGCATGCAGATCTCCCATGAGCCTCTCTGAAAGCCCATGGAGGGGGGATGAACTGCAACGGCACCCACTTTTGTCCCTAGGAGACCCGGAATCCCTCGCTGTCTACCTAACAGTTCTACAGGTGTTAATTACTGTTGTGACGGCCAACAAAGTTCAGGGCAGAGACATTCTGGTTCTTTCCAAGGGATTTGACAGTACCAGTGTCCTAAAGGATCCAGATGAAATTCTGATATTTCTTATGCTTCCCTCCACCTCATCCATCCACCTCACACCTCCATAATCACCCCCCTTTCTTCAGACCATTACTTGTTTCAAAAACTACCATGCTTCTCCTTTTCTTGGCCATGTGTGGTTTAATATTTGGTGCTTTTCTGAGAGAGTAAAGAAGACTTTAAAAAAAAAAGTAAGTTAATTTGATTTTAAGATTTCACTTAAGCTATAAGATACAGTTTAGACTATTTGGATAATTATTGTGAACTGTTTTAGACTGCACACCCATAAAGTCCTATGCACTCCAATGCATGGAAGTTTTTCCAGATCACCCTGTTCTCCTGAAGGTCTCTCCAAATTAATTGAAATCCAAGAATGATTGTGATTACAGACTCTGAGAATAGAAGGCAGGAGGAAACATTCTAAGGGAAAATGAAGCATATATCAAACGGATGGCTTTCATAATGTTTTGCTTAGTTTAACCATTGTCAGTGATGGACAGCTGTGCCTTCCTGTCACTTGTCACCCATATCATGATGGGTCTATCCCTCAGATATAACAATATGCCATCCATTAGTGTTAAAGGAGATGAGTATTTCTCCTGGTAGAGCACCCCTCCTCCTGCACCCACAAATAAGCAGCAAGGAGTTTGGCAGCTTTCCTTGGAAAGTGCAAAAGGGTTCTTTTGCTGAGACTACCACCATCATCCGTGCTATCCGTATATTTTCATGGATTAATCTAGTAATGTTAGCCATACTATTGGCAGTCTGTTTTCCTCTTCAGACCAAAACCAAACATTTTCTTTGTGCATATCCTTTATTCTTATTATTCAAAGAATTGAAATCATTTCCACCCCCCCAAATTAGCTTTATGAGATAACTTTCTTCCCTAAGACAAGAGGGGACACTATTGTGCTGTGGAATGGTGTTGAAGATGCCTGTGTGTGTTTGCCTGCATGTGTTTGTGTGCGTGTGTGGAATCTCCTTTCACATTCACGCAAGGATGAGGTTTTATTTGTAATTATCTCTTTACAAAGAATTTAAGAAACAAGGACAAAGGATACCCAGGCAGTTTTTTTAAAAATCCATTTGGGGGAAAAAAAACTTACAATAAACAACACTTTCCCTCTATTTCTTTTCCTTTGTTCTTTCCAATTGAAGGCATTAACATGAAAACTAGATCTTTCTTTCTTTCCCAGTTAATCTGCTCTGGTTGCCATTCCCTGCTGGACTGACTATTGTATGTTTGTTGCCTTGCCGCCCTAACTAGAATCAGTGTGGAGTGGCTCTTTGTCTTTGTACTTTGTACCCTTCAGCATGGTGACGCACAAAGCACCAGCCTGGAAGCATTCTATGAGTTCCAGGGACATGCCAGGTAGGCAGAAGGAGCTCAGTGAACAGGCTTGCTGGCCCCGAGTTACCCCCAGTTCTCCAAGTCTCCGAGCAGGCCCATACTTGGAGTAAGATTCCTCGGCTATCATTACACAGCGTTGACAGGGCATTTAGCAGCTCACTTCCGAAATGCAAGAGTTGGCTTCAGTGACATCAGTCCCTGCGTGACCCTGGGGCTCCATTCACACAGACAGGAGTGTACTCCGCAGTCTGTGGGAGCTCTGCCAGACCTGTCTCCCCGTTTCCACCCTGGAGCTCCACAAATGGTGTCACGAATCCCACACACCGGGCTGCTCTCTCTCCTTCCCTTTTGATGACACCTGTTTTTGAGGAAAGATCTGATATTAGCAATTTTATGACAGTGAAATATAAACTGATGTTAAATTATTCAGAGACATTTTTAAAGCCCTCTAATCATAGACTAAAAGCTATCATTTGCTCAGTAAACATTATCACATTCCTCTTAAGTGTCAGGCACTGTGCTCCATTCTAGAGTTAGAAAATAGCACTCGTGGAGTGCTTTGCAGTTTACCAAAACCCTTTCATACTTCAGTTCAGAATTCTGAGTCTCAAGCTAATAGAAATGAGGTCCTTGCTTTGTTTCTTTCATAATTCGAGCACAGTGATCACTGTTCTATATTTTATAAGAGAGTTTAAAATCACAAGGTTGCCTCAACCAGATTTCCAATGCAAATAAACTTGAAATGGACAAAAGTAAATGTTATGGCTTTGTGAACTAGAAGCAGTGACTCTGTGAACTAGAAGCCATCAAATCAACAATTCTCTAATAAGTGAAATTAGGGAGGAAAAAAGTGATGTTATTCAGCAGAACAAAAAAAATGCTGAATTTTACGTGAAGTTACTTTGCAAAACGCAATCTTATATTGAATGTGTTCCTTTAAGAAAAAAATCTGTCTACTATTTTCCAAGCACTGAGATCAGTACCAAGAATGGCCAATTAAGAACGATATTATCCTAGATTTTGAGAAATTGAGTATATATTGTTAATTTGATTTTGCAATAACGCACTATGTTAAATTCCTCAAATATTACCAGACAGCCTTAATTTAGAAGTGAGGAAGAACACCATTGGCAGAGTCCTAAGAGTGTCTCTCAAGGGAAAAGTATGACTGGGATAATTATTGGGCTTCGGAATCTGTGCTCAAGTCATTTCAAGGCAGGTATTTCAAAGCAGGGAGTGGGAAAATTTTGTGATAAAATAATTTAAGACGAATGCAAGACCAAGGAAGCAAATGTTGATAAGGAAACTGTTTGATAAGCAAGCTGTTTGCTCAGGTGAAGAGTGTTGTCTCCAATAAATTGATCTGTAGGAATTTCCTGAAGCAAATACTGAAGATACTTGCTGGTTTATAGTCTTATCTTTCCTGGACAAAGTCCCCTAGAGCAAACAAGTCATATTGATCAAGGTGTTCTACAATCTCATCTACATTATGTTGCCACAGGTGATCTCAGTTCACAGGTGTCATTTGCTTTTCAAAGATACCGCTGGTAAAGTAATAGACATTCTTTTCTGTAACATATTTATTCGTACCTTCAAAAACCATTATTAAGTTCTGCTATGTAAAAGTCACTGTGATCTGTAATTTAGAGAAGGTAACGGTGAATAATATAAAGGTCCTAACAATAGGAAGCCTAGAGAATAAGAAATTTCAGTTATATCTACAAAATGTAGATAAAAAGTTAGTGCCATAAAAAAAAAGAGAGATGAATTCCTGGGGGAGGAAGGTTCTGAAGAGAAAGAGACTGCTGTTATCTGAGAGATCCGGAGGTAATTTTGCAGAAGAGTTGATGACTTTTGCAAGCAGTAAGATTGAGTCATGCAGAGATGAAGGGATGAGCATCCCAAATGGATGAGTGAGGCTGAGCAAAGAAATGCACATGGGTGAAAAATAAATGTGGGAATTAGAATATAGTGGAGGAATTTGAAAACTAGTCTAAATTTTCTAAATTGTTTAGTGATAACAAATAGAAAACAAGTGATGGGTTTAATACATAATTTTATACAAGTCTATCTTCTAAAAAGATTAATCTGGAAGCATCATGAAAGATGAAACTGTCTTCTGTTTCTGGAAGTATAGCACATTAGATAATCTGCAAACCTTTTTACTGCAAAATACCTACACATTTTGAATAAAATATTACAAACTTTCTCTCAAATACCCAGTTTTCAAGAAAGTAAGGGAAATCTACAGGGGCCCAAAATAGATGAAGCAGAATCAGCAGCCACCATCCCTCAAGGAGGTTTGATCCACCAGCTGTGCAGGGACCAGGATGAACCCTGGAAACCCCTGCAAGATGGTGAGTTAGAGCCAAGACATCTTCCACACATACATAGAAAGCCTGAGAAATTGAAAGCTAATCTTTCAGGAAAAGAGCAGAACAACAAAGAAAATTCATCTACCAGCAAAGGGAGACAATGACAAACAGAACCGAGAACCTAGAAAGCATAACCGCACCTACATAAACCCTTGTCATTTAGCTAAACTGGAATTGCATGCCGCGAGATCTTCACTGATACCTGTAAAATTTATTTTTTAAACCAGGTAACATGTATTTGGGTGATAGTGAAATTAATATTTTGACCTGTTTGGATACCTAATTTTTTAATTACAAAAAATGTATGCATACATTAATACCGGAGGGAATAATATGATGAACCCTCATAGAGCCATCATTAAGCTTCCACAATAATCAACAAGTGGTAAATCTTGCTTCTAAAACCCCACTCACTCTCTCCAACCACAGATTATTCTGAGACAAATCTCAGATACTCTTTAATTTTATTCCATAATGCTCAGTGTGCATCTCTAAAGGGCAAAGACTTTTAAAATGTTCACATCTCCATTATAACAATCCCAAATAATTGATAATGATTTCTAATATTATCAAATAGCCAATCAATGGTCGAAATTCCCCAAATATGTCATAATTTTGTTTGGTTCGTTTTTGCTTACAGTGTGTTTGAATGAGCCAGAATGCATTTAATTGCTACACCTCTCAAGTTTTTAATCTATGGTTTTTGCTACTCTTTTTTTTTCCTTTCTTTGAAATTTTTCTATTGAAGAACATGGGTTGTTTATACTCTGTACTTTCTCATTCTAGATTTTGCTGATTGCTTTGCTGTGATGTTGTTTCAGGTGTGTCTGTTTTAGAGAGAATATTCCATAGGTGGTCTTGTGTATTTCCTATTAAATCACATCAAAAAATACATAGTGTCTGGTTTTCTTTTGTTAAGATTAATCAGGTGATTTAGAAATTGTCAGCTTGATTTATGCATTATAAAAATTTCCACTGGCCTTTTACTTTGTTGGCCATTGCTTGGGTCCATTTTTCCATTGATATTCTAATAGCTGGAGTTTCTATAAAAAAAAAAAACAACTTTTTCAGCAAAACTTTTTCTTTATGGTGATATACAGTACATACAGTAAGACTGAATTATTGCTTGATTACTTCCCTTCATTTACAAGTTTTCAGAATAAGTTGGCTTTCTAGGATCTTCTAAAGGTCACCAAAGAGATTGCTTTGAAGTGCCAATATATCCTATTTGAATATATGATTATAACATTTTTGATATGTTTCAATCCAATGGCTCTGGAATCCTTCTGATTTTATCTTTTATAACATTATTAGTTTGGGGCACAATAAAATATTCTAGGCTCATCTATTACATCTTTCTAAGATCTGAAATCAACAACTTTTCCAGGGAATATACAGACCACAATCTAGATAATAGGGATACTCATTTCTATAAGACTTGTCTGTTTCTAGACCTTTTCAGTGGGCAGAGTAGCAAATATAAACATTTTTAAGACAGAAAATATAAGGTCATACTGATATCTTTATTCAAATTTAGAATTCCAGGGGTTTTACCTAACTTCTTTGATTTCTTTGTGCTGCATTTTCTCTAATGCTCAAACTCTCCATTACTAATAAATGTTTGAAATTTTATAAGTAACAGCAAACACGAAGATACAGAAAGGTGAATAGAGGAGGAAGACTACCGTCTGAAAAACCATTGAAAATACTGTTTCTTAAATGTTTCTAAGTTTTTTTATATCATGCCCCAGTTTGATGAGGAAAAAAATTTTCTATTTTTCTTTTACTGATTAAGATTTTTGAAATAAATTTTTTATTTTGACCAGAAAATATAAGATATTATTTAAGAAAAATTTATTTCTTTATTCTTTAATCGTGTGTACTAATCTTGCTTACTTTGGGAAAGTTTTCCTGTCTTAGTTGGTGAAGAATCTTTGTCTCCAACTTTTTTTTTTATTATGTATACTTTCAGGAGAAAGTTTAAAGTATGTCTTTAACATATTATTTAATTTATATGGCATTATTTTTTCAAGAATAAAATTTTAAAAGATGAAATAAACAATATTTCAAATACGTATTTGCTACATTTTTTTTCATGGTACGATAAACATTTTTGCTTTTGCTATGTGGGCATGCACGCACACATAAATAATTAATTCTTTTATTTAGTCTTAGTTTTTATATGTCTTACTAATCATGACAGCTACATGTTATCTTTAGCTAATACCTCAAGGCACAATATATGCTTAAGGCAAAGTTTATCTTTAACTAAAGTGGAAATATAGCCATATTTCAAATAGCCTTCTTGTTAATTTATTGTTTGAGGCCTATTTCTTGTCATATGTGGTTAGATTATCATTATGTTGTGTTGTAGTGTGAATGACAAAGAGTTTATACTAGAAATAAAGCATGAGTTTGCCTTTTATTTTATTTCTTTGTGCTTAATTTTTCATACTGTCTCCTGACTTTACTAGCATTTTTAAACATTTTATTTTATGAGGGTTTGTTTAGTTAGAACTAGATAAAATAACCTGCTAATCCATTTATCAGCATCTCCCTAACCTGAAATATCACTCACTACATTGCTAACAAAGGAACAGATGAAGGCACTACTGTTCACCCCCTGGTTTGAGGAGCTCCCAAGTTCCTGGAACACATGGGCAAGGCCGAGGGCCAGTGTCAAGCCAAATATTATATATTAGTAAAACTTACAATCTTTTTCTATTTTTTTTTAGAAAACAGGATAGCGTAAATAGAAAGTAGAAGACGTACAATTTTCTTCCTCCATGTGGATCATTTTGAGTTCCCCTTTGGTCGTATGCACCCTTAGATTATGGAGGTGGGAGAACACCACGGGAGTCATTGTCATGGCCAAGCCTCACACAGCACCTTGTTTGCACACTGCAAATGCCTATCTTGATAGGGATTCCCAACAGGACAGACTCCATCCATCCCGCTTCCCTGCCTCAGCTTTTACTGAAACTCACACTGGAAAATCACTGAATGGGAGGGTGCTGGCAGAAATCCAGGAGAGAAATAAAGAACTAGAAGCAGTTAAAGGGGAGGAGAATATAAAGTATATGGCAGCCCACGTGACTTCACCTAGCAACTGATTCAAAATGGGGAATCAAGGGGAAATAAGAGTGCTGAAGCCTCGTGCCCAGGTGCCTGGAGGGCTGAGGTAGGGTGGTAACCTAGACAGAACAGAGGGGATGGAGTAGGAGTGATTTAGGAGAAGACAGTGTCAATTAATTTTCTCGCATTAAGCCTCATATCTGGGGGTCCACTTGAATGTCTTGGGAAATAAAACTGGAATTTGGTGAGTGGCTAGGCCTGCAAATGAATATTTCAGAGTGAGTACACAGATTTGCAATAATGGCAGCACATGATAACCAAGATAAACAATGTAAACATTGAAGAAAATAATGAAAACAAAGATAAAAAGACCTTTGGGGAATTATGTTTTAGAGATTGAAAGAAAGAAGGTAATATACACAGTTATAAAAGGAGCATCATGAAAAGAGAGTGTCATCAAGGCAAAAAAGGAGAGTTCCCATGACAGGCTACTCACTAGTGTCCAATATAGAAGGAAAGTAAAAAAAAGGGTTAGAACTAATAATCGATTATATTTTTACCCTCAGTATCACTGCTTAATTTACCTTTCTTCATGAGAGATACAGAATTTCCCAGATAAAGGTTTTCAAGGTAATAAACAGGAAGGGAAAAAGCACATGCAGGTTTTTCTGTAAAGTAGTTTGGTCATGAATGGAAAAAAAGCAAAGCAGACAAGTTTGATTTTCACTTCAGAACAGATGAAATAAGATGGAACTTCAACAGATTTTTAGACTTAAGAAAGACCTAGTAGGCTGTACAAAATAAAGGGATACATATAAAAAGAATAGTTGATAGACCACTGATATCATATACGTATGTTTCAAATTTGCATTCATATTTTCATGTAAGACTCCTAAGAAGGAAAAGTATGCTGCTAATCCTGGGGATTTTAACACACTTTAAGGGCTTTCCAATCATGACAGCCATATACTACATTATACTTCATCTACAAATACTAGAAATGGTGTACAAGCTGAGAAAAGGCTTCTTCATGTTTCGGAGGGAAACAACCAGGTCTTGAATTCCTTATCACTTAACTACTCCTCTTTTGTCTGGTAATCAGCAGCTTAAATCAAGAGTAGCCAACATCTAGGGGTTTGAAACCCAGGTTGAGCCAGGGCTGCCTGCAGTGCTGGACTGAATTACCAGTAGCACTTGGGTCCATCATTGGTCTCACTGTCCCTCATCCCCTGGTCTGGAGGTGTGCATTGCAAACATAATGGTGAGCTTCTTTCCCTGCAATGGAATCTTGAGTGGCATTGTTTATTCCTCACAAAACCTGTGCTTGATGATCTGCTGGCGCATTGAGTACCCTGCAGCTTGTATACATGGAAATCTTATTATATGGCTTTTAAAGTGATTAAGTAAAATAGATGTTATAGGTATTTGTTAACAAAATTTACTATCTTTTCTTGTTTTTACTATGCAATGCTTTAAAAATTAATCACTTATATCATCCTAGGAAAAGCACATTTTTTCATCTGAAATGCAAGTCCAAAAATAAGAGGCCCCAAAGATAGAGGATTGGAGATTTGATAGTAAATGAGAGACATCAATTAAACCTATTGGTATTATGGGCCCAAAGTAAGAAAAAACCTTAATCATAAAAGTTTCTCTGTACAGCAAATGTTAATGGAATGCGTGCTGAAATAAATGATGCAAAGAATTATGAATAGGACCTGATACTTTTATATGAGATATAGAGAAACAAGCAAATGCAGGTATTGAGAAAATGGAATATGTAACAGTTAGGCTGGTGATAAGACAACTTAATTGGGAATAAATTAAATCTAAAAGTAATAAACCATACACATGCATATTTTAAAGAGGGTGATAATTTTGTGTGCTGTGAGCCTACCTTTTAGATATCCATTACTATAGTTAATTCTAATTGTTTTCCCTGAGCTATGTGCTCAAGCAGCATGCATCTATCTACACCTGGCCTTTCCAAGGAACAAGCATAGATAGAATCTTGGAAAAATAAAAATCATGAAAGTGTTCTAATGACTGTAAGAGCTAGAAAGTCAACCCACAATTACTTAAGTAAATGGGAATTTAGAGAACTTACTGTGATATGCCAAGAGGTAAGATTGTCTCAGAAATTCACAAGATGTCAGTTCTCTGTTACTCTCTTCTCTCGTGTTCTTTTCATCTCTTGCTTTCTCTCTGCCTTTGACTCTCTCCCTCTCTATGTTGAACTTATTCACTTCCCCTGTTAAGAAGCTTGTTTTCTTCCTTGTTGGAGGAAAGGTAAGAGACACAGAATTAGTCCACTCTACGTGTATATAATCCTGTGGAGAACACAGATGAACTATGATTATCCTGGTAAGATCATCCTTGGACAAATCACTGAGATTAAGTGGATGGCATCAATATTGACCAGAACATTTTTTAAAAAATGTCACACACACACACACACACACACACACACACACAGAGTGACAGACAAACACATATATACACATACATATATAAAAGTTTTTCTAATACTTTAAGGTCCTGTTAATGATTTAGTAAGAAGCAGTTTACTTATTAATTCTGGGTAGTGGCATTTGCTGTTGTTTTTTGGTAGCCTGCGAAGATTGAATGCTATTGGTGTATTTTAAAGAATTCTCTACCGTAGGGGTAGTACAGCTTTGCTTTCTCGGTCTCCTGGCATCTATGGTGCAGTACAATGACCGTTATCCCAGCTTGCCTAGGATTGAGAAGCTTCTTGGAATTCAGGACTTTTGGCCCTAAGATGATTATGCACTCGAGGGCCAGGGTGAGCCTACTGCCACCACTCAAACATACTTACAGGACATTGATTCTGAGGTGACTGATTTGCAGAAGCAGATGATGCATAGAATCCGTTCCAGTGCAGATGGTGTTGAAGACGTTCAGCTGCTCAAGGCAATGCCGGTCAGACTCCCAGGAGTGTTGTCTCCTGCCCAGTGTCACAAGCATGAGATACGAGGTCTGTACCCAGCAGCAATAATCGTACTGTCATCTTCACTGGAGTGGTTCTTTAGTGTACTTGGGAAAATGTTCTGGCTACATAGCTATCAAGCCTAGACATTCAGCTACCTCAGACATTCCAAGAACTATCCAATGTCCCTTACATTTCTTTCCTTCCTAATAGTAAAAGGATTTATGATTTTTGTAACAAACAATCACAATAAATACACTGTGAAAGTTGGAAAGTGAATTCATCTGAGCCTCAATTTCATCATTTCCAGGATAAGAATAATAATGCCCTCCCTAGCTACCTTGCAATGTTACTGTGAATCTCAAAAGGGATAATATGTGAGAAAATAGAATGCACTGAAAAATTCTGTAAATATGTTAGATAATTATAAGAGAATCCACCAGACATGATGGAAAGATCTCTAAGTAGTTTGAAAAATAAATGTTTTAACTTTTTGCAAAACGAATCTAGAGTATATTCTTAGGTTGCCTGGGCAACACATTTTATCCTGATAAATAGGTTTTGGTATTTTGATGGCATCATCTCTTATAACTGTATTTCAAAAGAATAACACATACTTAGGAAAAAAGGTAAAAGTATGTTGCTTTTTGTTGAAATATCTGGAGTAATCCTCATCTCTGATTTTAAAAAATGCAATGTGTACCATCATCTTATGATGAGACGGTGACAAAATGATTGTCAATTATCATCATATTAAAAAATTTGACTGGTTTCATATAGATTGCTTATATAAGATAATGTCATGACACAGCAAGATAAAAACAAGAATTTCAATGCAGTGGAGAAGTCCACTTGCATACCAGTGCAGCTCATTTGGGCAAACTCTTTTATAAAGACACACCGTTAAGAAATGTGTATGCTCGAGCTTGTGGTTCAGACTGTTACTGACCACACGCTCTGCCTTTTCTATTCCAGTTTACTGGTGATCCTATGATTCAAGTGATGGAAATTCAGTCCCAAAGGATTTTTCTTGCAAAGACAATACACGTAGTGGCTATGAATGGAATGGTTTGCCCCGTGCATCCCCCTTTTTTTCCACCTACATATTTGTCAAAGGTGACTTCTTACTAATTACTTGTGACCATTTCACCCAGCTACACATATGGGTAAATTGTTCAGCTCCTACCATGCCACTCTGTTGCTTAGAGTTCATTGGTCTAAAGATGTATACTCTACCTAAATCAGGAAACTATTATTGTCTCCACACAGGATTTTTTGAAAGATATTATTCACTAAGTATTTCTCTAGTGGCTGACAAAGCTGAATGTAAAATTTGGGTGTTGCTGGTAGCTATGATTGCTGAGTATTTTAGAAAGTGGGACTTCAATGAGAGGAAATGACTCCTACGTGTAGATAAAAGCACAAATAATGCAGCAGTCCCCCAGTCATTGGCTCCAATAAGTCCCTAATGCTCCACTGAAGCCTGGTCCTTCCTGAGGAATGGCTCGGGCATCAGGTCACTGTCAACCAAGAATCCCTTAACACAATGGTCTTTGGAGTCAGAAAGCCCGAGATTCCAACACAGTCTGTGTTCCCTCTCACCATTTGACCATTCAGTTCCCAAGACTTAGCCCCCTCATCTGTGCAACTGAGTCACTATATCCTCATTAGATTATTATTAGGGCTAAAAATGTGACGTGAGTAAAACGTCTGGTGTAGGGCCTTTCCCTCACAGGTGCTTAGCAAATGTTTGTTCTCCTGCCCTCTCACCACGATCCCTGCAACTGCTTCCTAACTTGCCTGCTGCCGCTGGTGTCTCCTCACCTCTGTCCTTCACACCTTAACCAGATCAATCCTCTTAACCTAACTCTGAGCATATCATTCACTGGATCGAATGTCGTATGTGGCATTTCTCTGTATTTCAAATAAAATAAAAACTCTTTGATTTGGAATTTAAGACTCCACAATTTTCCTCTCCAGCCTTCTCACCAGCTGTCCCTAACACCATACTCTGTGTTCCAAAGAAAACCAATAACTTGATATTAAACATAAATCATTCTTCATGCCATTTCTTACAATATATTTGCCTAGAATCCTCTTACCTTCCCTTTTCCTCCTGTCAAAAATGTGCCTATCCCTCAAAGGCAAGCCCAGACACCAGCAAAGATGTAAACATCACTTGCGAATCCACCTGGTACCTAGTAGGAGTCACCTTTCCTCTACAATGTCATAGTCCTTTGTTTTCTTCTTATATATAGTATGTGTGCATGTGACTTTATCTTACTAGTGTGAGCACCATGTGATTAAACTTATAACCATGTAACCTATTGAGCAACAGCTCTGTAGTCAGATACTTCAAGGTTAAAATCATGATTTTGCTAGTTTCTACCTAAGTTACTTAGAAAAAACATGTTAATCATTCTGAGACTCCATTTTCTTAACCATACAATGGAATAATGTCTATTTTATAGGTTTCTTAAGAGAGATACATCAAATAAAACATTTTAGTACAATAGCTGAATCTAAATTGTCCCATGTCAAAATAATACCTTAAATTTTTAAAAAGATGCTTTAATGAATAATTAGGTCATATGTATCTTACTAGAGCATGGCAGTTGTTGGGGAGCTTTTCATAAATGACCAAGTATAGACAGAACCATACATTTGAAGAACATGTGCAGAGCTAGCATTTGTTCATTCATTTCTTTATTCGTGCATTCTTTCAAAAGCCACTTGTGTATAAAAACCAGGAATCAGCCAGGTATTATGTTAGAAGTTAACCAAAACTTCATTTTAAAAAATCTAAAATTTTCTTCCAAAACCAGAAAATTACAACTCAGAAACTGGTTCTTCCTCAGTGTGGACCATCTCCTTGGGGCTAAAGAAAAAGAGTAGAGAGACAAAGGAAATGTGATAAAAATTACCCTTTATCAACAGGTAATAAGCTAATTGCTTTATATACTTTATCTCTGTTGTTAACTGTTACGACAGGTCTGCAGATCAGTATAAATATCTTTATTTTATTAATACAGATGATGAAATTGGGGATTGAAGTTTCAATTACCTGTGCAATGCCATTGAGTTAAACAATCAGCTGAGATTTAATGATGGGAATGTTGGCTCCAATGACTGTCTCATTCTCTGCTGTGTGGCTTTTGAGTTTGTGTCACAGTTTCACAAAATCATAGAAGCTAGGAATTGAAATATGACACTTCCTTATTTTACATGATGAGAAAAATAAGCCCCCAGTAAAGTCAATAGAATTATCCAAGGTCTCCAGCTAGCCAGAAAAATTTCAAAATGATGCTGCCATTCCATGTGGAATAATGGCATTAGCATATAATATCTGAAGAATAGTTTTGATCTTTGGATTGGCCTATATTTTCTCTCATTACTAAGCTCCATTCACTGACCCCATTGTCTATATTTATACATAAGCCATTGTTAGCAGTCTTTATGTACCAAGGAAGAAGCAAAGGAGCTTCTGTTTGCATAAAACCCACGAGCCTGCTAGCCTCACCCCACACTGAAGACTTCACACCTGCAAGGCCTTCTGAAAGGCATGTACAGGATCCTTCTGCACCTGACAAAGCTTTAAGTGGCTTGACCTTTATAAAGTAGAGCTTAACTTTCTCTTTCAAGCTTTCCCTAAGAGGCCTATTCCTCTGGACTAGGAAGAATTATTCATTTGAAGGCTTAAGACTCCTATGGCCTCAGTAGTAGTTAGGTTTTGAAATGTTAAAATATGAGCAATAGGGACGGAGTGCGACTGGAATAGCTAGTCATTTGATGTTTTAAAAGGATACTGGAAGTTGTTTCTGGCCACGCTCCCCAGCTGCTCGTGTAACACTAGGCCAGCTCATCAGAGCATCTCTCCACTTGACGGGGTAATGACGGTGAGCCACTTTACCAGTAGGAATCGTTTTACTGCTGCTTTCTTCCTTTCTGCCATAGCCCGAGAATTGCAACTCAGAAACTGGTTCTTCTGCAATGCAGACCATCTCCCTGCGTCTAAAGGGAGTGATTAGACAGAAAATGTCCTGTAATTTTAGAATTACTGGCAAATTTCTTATTTAGAGTTTGGGGTGGAAGTTAAAGACACCTAGCAGAGTGGGTGACACAGTTTCCCAAAGTAGATGCTCATGAACAGATACTTTAAGCAAAAATAGAGAGCTCTGTTAAAACCTACCCACATATTTATTATTTTCAAAAGGAAACTTAGACACTGTGTTGCAAAAAGTTGTCTTAAGTGTTTTTATTTGACTCATTACATAAGTGGTTTTTGGGGAAAAAAAAGGAAAGAAATGGTCTTTCTCAGAAGTGAACAGCTTCTTCAAGCTCTGAAACTGTCATTTCTTGTTTTCTACACATGAAGATTTAAAAAAATAATTAGACATAGGTACCATATTTGAATTGAATAAGTAATTGTCTGACTAGTGAGTAATTAACAGGAATGGGGGGACAGCAATCATAAAACCCATTGCAGGGGGGGTTTGTTAATGTGATTTAGCACAACATATTGAGGAGAAACGATTTTGCATATGCCCATGCCCTGTGGAGCAATATTACACAACCAGGCACTAATTCATTTAACCAGCAAATGTTTTGCGGCAACTTGAGTAGCATAATGTTAGAGCATGGGTCCTGGAGCCAGACCACCCGTTTTGGATTCCTGGCTCTGCCACTGTAACCCTGAACATGCTGCTATGCCTTGCTGCAACTTAGTTTCTTTTCCTTAGTTATACGGGAAAGTAACAGCACCATAATCACATGGGCTGTAATAAGGATTAATTGTGTGTATTAGTCTCCTAGGGCTGCTGTAAAAAAGTATCACAAACCAGGTGGCTTAAAACAGTATAAATTTATTCTCTAACAGTTCTGGAGGCTTAAAGTCAGAAATCAAGGGGCTTGGCAGAGCCTCTCAGGGAAGGTCCTTTCTTGTCTGTTCTGGCGTCTGTGGTCCCAGGCATCCTTGGCTTGTAGATGCATCACTCCAGGCTTTGCCTCCATCTTCCCATGGTGCCCTCCTTGTGTGTCTGTGTCTTCACTCGGTCATCTTCCCTCTGTGTCTCTGTCTTATAAAGGCAATAGTCACACTGGAGTAAGGGCTCACCTTGCTCCAATATGGCCTCATCTTAAGTAATTACATTCACAACAACCCTGTTCTCAAATAATGTCACATTCTGAGGTACTGGGGGTTAGGACTTCAACACATATCTTGGGGGAACACACTTCAACCTCTAACAGTTTGTTAATATATGTACCCAGCAATTAGCACGGTAAGCAGTCAATGACTACTAGATCTAACTGCTATAAGTTTAGCAGTGGAGGTACAGAAAGAGATGGTATGCCGCCCCTCACCCAAGAACCTTACATTGCAGTACACATAATTTGGCTTAATCTGCTTATTTCACAAAAGACAGAGAAAAACCTATAAAATGAAGAAAAAAAGTAGTAAATTATCATCTCTTATCTCTTATAATTATCAAGCATTAGAAAACTTAAAGTTTTGTTTTTGAACTTTAATTAGAAATATTCTGAATTCCTTTCTTTTCGATTCCAGCCATAGCTCTTCCTGGACTGCTTTTTATTTTATTTTATTTTTTTTAATTTTTTTTATTTCAGCATATTACGAAGGTACAAATATTAAGATTACGTAATTGCCTTTGCCCCACCTGAAGCAGAGCTTCAAGCTTGTCCACGTCCCAGACAATGCACACCGCACCCATTAGGTGTGAATATACCCATCCCCTCCTCCCCTCCCACCTGCCTGACACCGGATGAATGTTAATACTATATGTGCACTTAAGTGTTGATTAGTTAACACCGATTTGATGGTGAGTACATGTGGTACTTGTTTTTCTGGACTGCTTTTGATCCTGGGAAAATCCTTTCTATATATAGGGCTGAGTCTTCATTTCTAGGGTCCTTTTCCATTCTAGCATCCTTTGATTCCCTTATAACTTGTAGTGTGCATATATGTGTGTGTGTGTGTGTTGTGTATTTGCAAACTTTCTAAGTCATGTTTAATGTGTTTCCCCGATCTTGTTTTCCTCACTATTTCCATTCAAAACTTTCTTAAACTGCATTTGAGCAATTATATTCTGACTGTACTTTCAATCTCAATAAAAGTATACCTGTACTAATGTTTGTTTCCTGATGACTTCTATGAAAACAAATGCCCTTTGAAAATAATTGCTTTTCTCCATTTATTTCATAAATCCTAGCAGAGAAATTATAAGGCAGCTTTTGGTGAAAATAGGTATAAAACTGAAAACCTCAAATTTGATTGTTCCTGCATTTTTACATTGTTGGGACAGATGCTATCCAAAGAACTGGTGATTTCTCCTTATGTGAATAAAATAATGCATTTTCTTTGAGATGTATTCTTGAATTTTATATTTCTTAGCTCAAAGGATACAATATTTCTATTTGAAATTCCTTAAGATGAAAACATAAATTGAGGCATCCAGGAAGATTGTTCTAAAGGCAAAAATGAAATGATGTGACTAAATTATCGCAGAAATGGGAAGTTTCTATAATGCTCTATATGGTGATTTAAAATTTATGTTACTTGGTTTTTCATCCAGGCACTTGCTTCTATCTTGTTTTTCTCCTCCCTCTTATTTCTTTTTAAAAACATTCCAGAAAGAAGCAATATATTTGGAATGTCAGTCCTTTTCTAAGTGCTTATCAAGTGTTCTTTTTTTGTATTATTTGAACTGCTCTGGAAATGCACTTTCTCCAAAAAGTGTCCTTAATTGAGTTAAATTCAATGGATATTATTGACCACTTGCTATTTTCCACGCAACATGCTGGGACACTGAAGATATAAAGAAATATAATATATGTCAAGGTCTGTCCAGGCTGAGAGGAAACAAAAGGACATCACAGTAACAACTTTACTGGCCTACTCTCCTGCTATCCTGTGCTATATCTAAAACTACTCATCAGTGTCCAAGGCCTTAAGCTCTCATTTAGCGTTTTTTAAGTGTTAGAACCCAGCGATACCAAGAAACAAATGACACTCTCACAGTTATATATGAGATGAGATATTCCTATGCATACAAGATGAATAATGAAATATTAATAAGAGACCACTTTTCAAGTCCAAGATAGACAGTACACACAGAAAATATGACAAGATTTCAGAGATAGGAAGTATCAGTGAGAGCTAGAGCACCTAAAAAAGCAGAGCCCTGAAGGTCATATTCTGGCTGGGGCATGACAGAAATTAGGAATCGGATACGTTCTGGTGCAAGGGTATTAAGTAAGGGGAGACAGGGTAGCAACGGGGGAGAAAACCACATGGAGCAGTGGAGGTCTCAGGTTGGCCCGGGCTGGAAGTTCGTAAACAGGAGACAAGATTGGCAGGCTGAGAGGTCTGAACCCCGTGCAGGAGAACACATTGATAAGCTACGGAACCTCAAGATGATCTAGCAATTTCACAATGTTCATTATCTCTTTATGTTAGTGAGAGTGAATTCTGCTACATCCATCTACTGCGTATTCACTAAGGACACATGATATATACGTTATACATAGTTAATGTAAACACTGCACTGTCTTAAAATGTGTTTCTAAATGCAGAGAACAGAGTTGGTGAAAATAAATGGATTTTTGGGACTGACAGTGCTTGCTTCAAATCCTTGCTCAACCACTTTCTAGCCGTGTGATATTTGTAAAATTATATAACCCTTCAAATTGTCCTTTCATTTTCTGTTAAATGGAACAGAGTTATTTCTCAATGAGTTATTGCCATTTATATAACCACCTTATCTAAAGGAATAGATATTACTCAAATACCGCATGACCGTGGAACCCATGATTGCCATAAAAATTCCTTTCAGGAAAAAATATTTTAAAAGAATTGCACATTTGTACCCCCATACTATTCTGAAATTTAAAAAAACTAAAAAAAAAAAAAGATTTGCAAAAGAAAGTAATAAAGAGTTAAAATCACACACAAGCTTACATTTAGAGATCAATGTTGTACTATTTTTTTGTCTGGATCTTTTTTCCTAAATGTGTAATAAGTTTTGCTTTAATGCTGCACTAGAAGTTGGGTTGATTTAACATCCGAATGCGACTGTAAATCCCCGAGAGGATGTATGGTAAGAGAGGTCTGTGTGTCTGCCTAGCAAAATAAATGGCAGCCAGAGGCCAGGTAATACAAAGAAGGCTAAGAAAGAAACCAGGAAGAAGAATACAAATAAAGCAGAATCCACATGCAGAAGAGACTTGGCACAGGAATGAGGAAAACAAGCAACAGTGTGGTCATAAGAGAAGTGGCTTCATTCATGATCCTTTAGCTGTTGTTTGTTTCAATCAGAAGCCTGGCTCAGAATGTCAAGACCTAAAGAGAAGAGGGCTTGCTATAGGTGGAGTAGCTGGAAGTAAAACAACTCAGAGAAAGCCAGGTGGGACAGTGCGCACCTGTAATCCCAGCTACTCGGGAGGCTGAAGCAGGAGGATGATGGATCGCTTGAGCCTGGGAATTTGGGGCCAGCCTGGACAACATAGGGAGAAGCTGTCTCTAAAATATAAATAAATCAAAATTAAAAATAACCTAAAGAGAAGGTCCCATGAACAAAAGTAGGAGTAACAGAATAAGTGGAAACAGTGGACAGTGTTCTAAGCCACACTGCACGATGTATGCTATGCATTCAGAACAGGTCAAGTACACATAGTTAATATTCCTGAATTTCCTCACACTACACTGCGGCATAGTTGCACGCTTGCACTGAATACAAGTGGACAGAAAGGGAGAAAGTGTTTCTGGCCAGCAGTCAGTCGGCAATATTTATTGAGTAATTGCTGTGTTCTAGGCATTTGACAGAATCCTGAATATACAGCAGTGTGGGGGTGGAAATATGTGTCCCCAAAATTATGTTCAAATCCTAATCCCTGGAAATATGACTTTAATTGGAAATGGGGTCTTTGCAGATGTAATGAAGTTAAGATGAGATCGTACTGGATTGGGGTGATACCTAAATCCAATGCATTATGTCCTTATAAGGAGAGAGAGATTTGAAGACAAACAGACACCCAGGGAAGGCCATGGAAAGACAGAGGCAGAGACTGGAGTGATGAAGCTACAGGCCACAGAATGTGAAAGGTTGTCAGCAACCACCAGAAGCCAGAAAGAGGCAAGAAAGGATTCTTCCTTGCAACCTTCTGAGGGAGCACGGCCTTGCTGACACCTGGATTTCTGACTTCCAGCCTCCAGAACTGTAAGAGAAGACATTTCCGTTGGTAAAGCCACTCACTTTGTGGGTCTGTGTTACAGCAGCCCTAAGAAACTAATACAGTCTCTGCTCTAGTAGAGCTTGCATTTAATTGCTTGGGAAAGGGACTTACTATTGCTAATAAGCATGTAAATCATAAATACACTACGTAACTTATTTCTGGTGTTGGTAAATGTTTTGAATAAATAAAGAAGAGTAGGCATACTTGTGATGGTTAATTTTGTGTGTCAACTTGTCAGGGCATGGAGCCCAGATATGTGTTCAAACTTTATTCTGCATGTTTCTCTGAGGGTGTTTTTGGATTAAATTCACATTTAAATTGGTGGACTTTGAGGAAAGCAGATGGCTCCATAACATGAGTGATCCTCATCCAATCAGTTGAGATCTGAATAGAAAAAAGATGAACCTCCATGGAGGAAGAAGAAATTCTGCCAGCACACTGCCTTCCAACTTGAACCACATCATCTGCTCTTACCTATATCTCCAGCCTGCCAGCCCACCCTGCAGACTCTGCACGTGACAGGCTCCATAATTGTATCAGTCAAGTCCTTAAAATAAGTCTCTTCCTCTCTATAAATATACGTACACATCCTTTTGGTTCTGTTTCTCTGGAACACTGACTCAAGATCATTTCTCAGGGTCACGTAACTAGTCCACAGTGGAAGTGTTATTTTAATCAGGCAGTGTCTCACACACACACACACACACACACACACACACACACACACATCCCTTTCTTATGTGACCAATACTCCAGTTTTCCTTTGAGAATCTACCCTTCCTCTTACATGCAACTTTAGAGGTTCCTGCTCTGCTCTAGCTGAGGATTTGCTTGAGATGCAATTTAAGCAAAAGAGACTTCTTTCCAGAATGAATAAGAATGCAAATTGGTTGAAAGTGATTCATTTTGACAGTGCCAGACTAGAGACATCCATTGGTTCCTTC
>CAUYSK010051831.1:0-15281 GCA_963575035.1 Avahi laniger | reverse complement strand
GTCTATCAGATGTAAAGTGTCACACAGCGAGGAAATGGCTGGGCTGGAATTTGAACCCTGTAATCTCTGGCTCCAAAATTGGGGCTCTTTCCAGAACATGGCCTCTCTGAGGTTCAGAACCACTGTGATGAAAGGGGGTTTTAGTCCTTTCTCCACAGGTTGGGACCATCGCAGGTTAACTGGCCTTCCTGCCTTTGTGATCACACTGACATCAGAGTGATGGGCCTACAGTGTCCATCTGATCAGATCACACCCCCACTCAAGAACCTCCTCTGGCTCCCTACTGCCCTCCCTAGATAGAATTCACACTTAGCCTGATACTTTAGGTGCTGTGTGGTCCGGCTGTTGCCTAGCTCTCTGTCTCACCTCTTATCACTGTGACCTCACAGAGGTCACACTCTGGAGACACAGAACTGAATGAGGTTGCCATCAATTTCCCATCGTAGAGGTAGACAGACGGGCACAGAGAGCTAAAGTTACTTGTGCAAGATTGAACTCTCGGGGCTGGAGTTCCTAAAAGGCTGGCACTTACCAAGCTGTGAAACAGGGCAGGGGCCAGGGTAATGGTATGTAGGGACCTCCCACTTGGGTCTTGCTCACCCCACGGTGCTCCAAGAGTCTCAAACATTACCATGGTAGTCAGACTGAGAAGCCTGCGGTGGTTTTTTCATTCCCCAAATGTTTGCTGAGAACCTGCTGAGTGCGAGGTGCAAGCCAGGTGCTGGGGGCAGCGGGGAGAAAAGAGCAACGAGGTACCATTCCCGATCTCAGGACACTTCCAGTCTATTTAACACAACCTAAGGGACAAGAACACGTGAAGCAACGACAGTAACGAGAGGACAATCGCCTTTTACTGACAGCGTATAATTGCTCCCTGAGGGTTAACAAGTCCTGAGAGGTCAGATAACTTTTCCAAAACTGCACAGCAAGAAGCTGCTCAAGCAGAATTTGAACTCAGGACTGTTCAGCGGCTGGGAGCAGGCTCTGTCCTCTGCAGGGGGCTCCTGCTGTTCTGTGATTACCACAGAGGAAGGGACAGAGGGCAGGGGATAGGGGCAAGGAACACATGGGGGAACATGTTGGAAAGTGTTGGAGATGTGGAAGCCAAATTACCAGTAATAAGGGCCAGCATTCACTGAGCACCTACTATATGCCAGTCACGGCTTTGGGTACTTTTCATGGACCCGGCCTCAATTTGATTACTTCTCAACACCACCTTATGAGGGAACTTACTGTTCACCATTCCATTTCACAGATGAGGAGACTGAGGCATGGAGGGTGTCAGCAAGCCCGTATGCCCCATCTAGTGAGTGACGGAGCTGGGACTGAACCTGATCTCTCAGACTGTTGAACCAGGTGCTCTCGGCCACAGTGCTGACGGGTCTAACGCAGCTGGTGCACTGACAATGGGTACAACGTTAAAAAGGAATTGCGCAGTGATGACACAGTCTTGATCAAGTAAAGATGCATTGGCTGTGAGATGTGGGACCAGAAGTTGCACTCATTCATTGATCTATCATCAGTAGATCATTTGTGGTTTGCTGAGCACCTGCTCTGTGCGGGGCGCCCTGGGGCCACAGCCACGAGCAGGCTGTGTCTGACTCTGCCCTCGTGGCCTTAGCTTCCCACGGGCAGCATGAGGACACAGGAGGGGCCAAACAAAGTGTGGGAGCACTTCAGACAGAGGAGAGGCGCTAGGGACGAAAGACGAGGCAGTGCATGGGGCGGGCGGCGGGGGACACCCGCTTTGCCTTTGGGAGCGCGGCGTGAACACGGTCCAGGTCTGTCCCTGCAGACTCGATTCCGTGCTTGTGTGGGGGGTGCGGTCTGGAGTCAGACAGCTGCCCCGCCCACAAAACCACGATGGCCGAAATGTGTATGTTACTCAGCTGTTTCCAAGCCCAGGTGAAGTGGGTGTGGTTATCAGCCCCGTTTTACAGATGACAAACTGAGGCTCAGAGATGTGAAGGGACTCCTCCGCCCGGGGCCACGCTGCAGTGGAGCTGGGATCTGAATCCAGGCCTGCTGGACTCCAGCGTCCCTGCCGCTCCCGTTCACCCCTTGCTGTGGGCTGGGTGGTGGTTTTGGAACCGCCTCCCCACCTGTGAAACGGACCCCTGACTCTGGGCAAGGTGATCTCAAGGACTTCTTTAGATCTTGGAATTATGTGATTTAAGATTTTTTTTAAATTTATTTTTTATCATCTATGTTGAAGGTGTACAACGTGAAGTTTGACACACACACGCACAGGGAGGTGATTACTACCGCGGATTTTTGTGATTTCGTGGGGCCGGCGTCGCGGGCCTTGAGGCTGCTATGGAGGGATCTGACCACGCGATGGCACTGTTGGCCCGGGAATGGGGTGACCAGGCCCAGCTGGGGGATGGGTTCAGCTTGCCTCTGTGAGCGGGGCTAGTTCCACTTGTGGCACCTGTAACCTAATCCCTTTAACCCTCTCCTTCCCGACCCCCTCAAAGGCTCCTGAGCCGGGTGGTGACTTCTCTCATGGGGAAAGACCACAGCTGTGGGTCTCCCCAGAGCCGTTTTTATCCCCTGAACTCCAGCGGGCTGCACTATCCTGTCCCTCACTGAGATGCCGCGGGAGGGGCTGTCCGGAGGCTCTCGTGGCCCAGCAGGTGGCAGTTCAGATCCACATGCTGGGATGGGGTAGGTGCCAAGCAGGGCACCCCAAGGAAGTATCTTCCTGTCCCCTTCCCTCCCGTGTTCCTATGGGTAAATTGCTGAGTTCTTTGTCCCAGAATGTAAGTGTCTTCAAGTCAAAATAGCTATAGTCTGGTGGAGGGAGGGCGTATTAGAGACACCCAGGCAGAGGTGTCTGAGGGACCCCAACACAGATGCCACAGAGAGACCATGGGCTCAGCAGTCCACAGCCCTGATATGGGCGCTCCTGTCCCTGCGTGCGCATGGCTATGGGCATGTGGCTCTGGCTCTGGCCTCAGTCTGCTCCCCTGGGAAATGGGGAGAACAGTTCCCCCCTGGCTGGGGTGCAGACTATGAAATGAGGTGACAGGTGTCAAGTGCAGAGCACGGGCCAGGTGCCCTCGGTGTTCAGGACGAAACTGCAGCACCGGGTCTAGGCCTCGGGTCTGAAGCTCGGGTCACAGGTTCCCACCACATGGAGACACCACGTGTCTCCTCCACAGGAAGGCCTGTCCTGTTCTCCTTCGCGGAAAACCTGCAGCGGGTGGAACGTCTCCCTTCCCGTTGCGCCTTCAGGGTTTGGTGCCTCCAGTGGCTCCTTTCTGTTCCCCCCCACAACCTGCCCACCTTGGGACGTGCAATCGGCTGCCTATTCTGTGACGGGAACCGGGAGTAGTCTGGGGTCCATGGCGGACAGTGCAAAGGTGTCTGGAGAGTGGCGTGAGGGTGGTCGGCTGGGAGGATGCAGCGCCCAGACCAGGGAACCGGAGGGCAGCTGGGGGTGCTCAGGGGCTGAGGGGCTTATTCAGCACAGGGCATGGGGGAATTATCACCGAGACACTGTGTGGCCAGCAAGCTGGGCCGTCCACAGTGCTGGGACGGCTTCCTGGCTCCACGCTGGGTGCCTGATTTACAGAGACCCTGGGCAGGTTGCAGTCACCCAGCTGATCCCTCTCGGAGACCTGAGTTCCTGCTGGTTTCCCCATCACAGACTGATGCCGAGGAGGCGTTTACATGCAGGGTCCCAGGCACCCTGAATCACTGTGTGGACGGGGCCCCTGGAATCTGCATTTTAAGGAGTCTCTGGGAATTCTCAATGTCTGCCCTCCCTGTGCCCAGACCCGGGGGTGCGATGTGGCTCCACACTCAGGTGCTGTGTGACCTTGGCAGATCCCTTCCCCTCTCTGAGACCATCTTGCTGACGGCACCGTGGGCCGTATCAGGCGCACAGAAGGAAGCGCTTTGTCCATGTGGGCTGCACTTGGCACTGTAGCACCAGCTCGGCGAGTTGGTGTGACAGAGCTCAGTGATTCAGTGATTGCCCAGACTGAGGCCGGCCCTGCTTCCCGGGGGCCTGATAAATACTGAATGAATGAAGGAAAGAATGAGCCCACCCCTGTTTCCCACAGCCCTTCAGGGGTGACAATAGTAAGTGATTTACAAATAGGGATTTGTAGTCTATTGTAGGATCTATAGTTTATTATGTATACTTACATATATATTATAAAATGTATAAATATAGACCAAAGAAATATATAAATAACATAAACAAAATGTAAATAAATATAATGTATGTTACTGTATAATAATATACCCTATTTCTGTCAATGGTAATTAGTAAATACAAATTGATAAGCAGCTAAAGTATATTAATGCTCACTAGAGGCTAAGAACAGCCAAGCACTGTTCCAAGGAAGTGCTAACTTCACTCAGCTCTCGCAACTGCCTTGGGAGGTTCACAGGTAGGGAGAGTGAGGCTCAGAGGACAGAAGGAAGTCAGTCACAGCAGCAGACAGAGGCACTGTCACCAGACCCCAGGCCTGTCTGCCCTGCACGGCCCGGGGTCTGCCCTCCTCTGGAGGAAACCCCTTTGTTGCCCCGGGTCCTCTTTCAGGTTTATCAGTTGGGGTCTCACCCCTGCCGGCTCTGAGTCTGCAGAACAGGCTGGAACAGACCCTTTGCCCGCCCCGGCCCCAATCCCGCCTGGAGGCCTCTCTGCCTGCCCTCTTCCTGGCTGGCGCAGCTGCTGCTTGGGCAGGAAGCCACAGTTCCAGAAGGATTTTTTTCCTCTTCTTGGTATCAGATTTTCCCTCGCAGTTTCCTGCCTTCATTCCTGGCAGGATTCCCCTGCCTGGGACAGCAAGGGCCTCCCAGCCTCTCTCCAGTGACTGGTGCAGGGGGGAGTTCTGGAGTACTGGGGAGTGCATGTGGCGAGCAGCCCCCTCGCACCCCCTCCTCCCCCACCTGCACCCCTCCCCCGCCCCCTCCCACATCAGCCCACATCTCCCACCCCCTCCCCCTCTCCTCCCCCCTCCAACAGCAGGCCTGGAGCCTCCTCTGGACAGGTCGTGTCACTGGGGGTACGGGGTGACTATGGGTCATGCGTGGATGTTTTTATACTTTACCAGTCACGTTTATTTTCATGAGTATCAGGAAAAAACCCCACAGGCAATTAGCGCATTGAATCCTTGATTTCATGGATATTATTGCTCAGGGTGAGGCAAATTGCAAACAGGGAACCCATTCCAAGCCTGTTTAAAGGGACGATTGAGTCAGTATTTTCGTGTGACGAGCACAAAAGTGTTGGAGCAGCGCTCGGGACTGGGAGATGCTGACCGGGCCTGTGAGTCCCGGAGTCGGACGCTGGGGCCAGCCGGGCTCTGCCTGTGGCGAGGGGTCTGGGGCAGGTCACTGCACTTCTGTGAGCCTCAGTTTCCTCAGCTGTGACAGGCGTGAGCAGCAGCAGCAGCTCACAGGGTCGTGGAGAGGGTTGGTGAGACGGGGAGGGCGGGGCGCTGGCGGGGGCTCGCACGGGGTTTCCCGTCCGGGGCAGCGGGCATCGGTGGTGATATTATAACACTATCAGCGTTGGTGGCACTGTTGTCCTCGAGGGCTTATTCCGGGCTGTGAGGTGACCGTGAGGAGCAGCAGGAAAACCAGCTCAAGTCTCTGGAATGTAGTAGAGCTTTCTCCTGGGTGGGCTCTGGGGGTCTGAACCAACTCTGAGCGTTAGATATGTAGTTCCTGTGGATGAAAAAACCCAAACTCTGAAATAATTTAAAGAGATTTATTCTGAGCCAAATTTGAGGACCATGACCCAGACCCATACCCAAGAGTCTTGAGCAAGTGGATTCACTGTGGTTGGGTTACAATTTGATTTTTACACGTTTTCAGGGAGACAGGAACTACAGGTAGAATCATAAATCAATACATGGAGGGCACATTTGGTTTGGCCCCCAAAGGGCAGGACATCTCGCAGCGGGGGCTTGCAAGTCACAGGTGTATTTAGGGATTCTTCAGCTGACAATTGGCTTTGTCCAAAAGACCAGGAATCAGCTGAAAGAAATGTTTAAGGGTCTTGTATTTTTCATGTGATGCTATATGGGAATCAGGTTGGGAAATAAACAACATCGTAAAAACCTGTTTACTGAGATTTTATCATTTGTAGGCATGACTCACCAGGCCCCCTTAGAAAGGAAAATTTTTCCTTTTTTTGGGTAAGGAAAAGATCAGAGTTCAGTCATCATTCCTATGTCACAACCATCCATCCATCCATCATCCATTTATCCATCCACCCAACCATCCATCCATCCATCATCCATCCATCATCCATTTATCCATCCACCCAACCATCCATCCATCCATTATCCATCCATTATCCATTTATCCATCCACTCAATCATCCATCCATCCACCCATCCATCCATCATTCATTATCCATCCACCCAACCATCCATCCATCCATCATCCATCCATCATTCATTATCCATCCACCCATCCACCCAACCATCCATCATCCATCATCCATTATCCATCCACCCATCCACCCAACCATCCATCCATCATTCATTTATCCATCCACTCAACCATCCATCCATCCACCCATCCATCCATCCATCATTCATTATCCATCCACCCACCCATCCATCATTTTTCTATCCATCCATCTATCCCTCCTCCATCATCCACCCATCATCTATTCATCATCCATCCATCTATCCCTCCATCTACCCATCCATTCATAGTTCATCCATCCCTCCTCCATTCATTATCCACCCACCCATCCATCCATCCATCCACTAAATGGCAATTGAGCACCTACCATGTGCCAGGTATGGTGGTGCAGACAGTGCTGAAGAAGACACTCAAGGTTCCTTGCCTTCATGGTACTTCAGTTGAGCAGAGAAACTGGTGCTGAGCACACATTATCCTGAAGCTGTGAGGATGGTTGTGGAGGGGAGCACAGGGTGCTGCGGGCACCCCAGTGAAAGTCAGGGAAGCCTTCCTGGAGGAAGGGGCATCTGAGCCAGCAGCTGCAGGACCAGGAGTTCATGGGTGAAGGGGGGTGGGTGGGACTGTCCAGGTGGAGGCTCAGCCTCCCCTGGGAGCTGGGGTGGGCCAATAATATGGCCCATCAATAATAAGATCAATAATATGGCCACTATGGTTGGGGTGGGGTGGGAGGGGGGAGGGAGTTAGGGTTTTACCCTGAATGTCGCAGTGGCTGTGCAGGGTGGGTCCCTCTGGCTGCCTCATGGGTGTGGCAGAGGCTGAGATGGGGGAAGAAGCTAGTTGGGAGGTGGAGGTCTCCATGCGGGCTGGAGGCCATGGGGCTTTGGCTGCGATGGTGGCTGCGAGGCTGGGAGAAACGGTTGCATGTGGGGAAATTTGGGGGCTCCACTCTCACAGTGATGAGGGGGTGAGCTGAGCGAGGGGCTGGAGGGTTGAGGTGGGCTCCCAGGGTTGTGACTCCAGTGGCTGGCTGCCTGGGGCACCCACACTGAGGTCCCCTGTAGAGAAGCAGGTTTGGGTGGGGAGATGCTGGGTATGGCTGCGTCTGTGACTTGAGGCGCCCATGGGTGTCCAGAGGATGCCTACACTTAAGGGACAGCAAGAGGAGCCAGCAAGGGAGCCCGAGGAGGGGCCCGAGGAGTCAGGAGAATGAGGAGGGTCCCAGGCACCCAGTGGAGGTGTGAGGAGGAGGAGCAGCGTGGGCTGGGAGTTGCCCAGAGGCTAAGCACGGGCTGAAGGTGCCACCACCTGAACCAGTGAGGAGACCTGCACGGCCTCGCGGGAGCAGTGTCTCGGACACGGGGGGACTGCAGAGTGTGTCGGGGAGACAGCGGGATGAATGGCTGGTTGAGGACAATGGGCTGTGAAGGGAAAGAGAGGGTCACAGCGGGGGGGAGACACCAGGTTCAGGTTTGCTTGTTCTGTGGCGAGATAGACTCGGGCGTGATTCAGCCCTGAAGGGGACAAGACAGATGAGATCAAACATGCTCCTCCCCCACCTGGGACAGAGGGGGACGCCAGCCCTGAAGGGGACAAGACAGATGAGATCAAACATGCCCCCCCCCATCCGGGACAGAGGGGGACGCTGGAGGAGCTGGCAGAGCAGGTGCAGGCCGGGACAGTAGGAGTGGCCAGTCTGAGCTGTGGATACTTGCTATCAGGAAATCTGGTGACTTCCTGTTTGGACGCTGGGGTTTCCCGGGGCATCAGGAGACAGAGGCACCTGCTGAGACAGACAGGAGAGGGGAGAGGAGCTCCAGAAGGAGGAGGAGGAGGAGGGGAGGAGGGGAGGAGGAGGAGGAGAGGGGCTGAACTTTCCCCTGGGGACCTGCCATGCAGGAGGCAGAGCACACTTCCTGGGGAGGAGGCCCTGGGGGCCGGTAGGGGCCTGGGGTGAGCAGGAACCCCGTGGGCTGTTGAGGTATGCGAGGGGTGTGCTGTGTGCTGGGTCCTGGGCTAGCTCTGGCTGGACTGACCCTGGGCCGTTGCCCAGCCCGGCCCCCGCCTGACGCTTGAGCCTGAGTCGTCTAACCCTGCCATGTCCTGCAGGCCAGGAAGCCTGCCATGGGAAGAGGGCCCCAAAGTCCCGGGCCCAGGAGACACACCCCCTTCTCAGCTGGTCCCCTTACTCCTTTTGCCCTCAACTCTTCCTGCTTCCTGCTGCCAGAAGGTGCTTTCTAATATGAGAAGTTTATCCTGTCATGTCCCAGCTCAGGAATCTTCTGTGGCTCCTAACTTCCTGTGGGATCAAGTTCAAACTCCTTGCCCTGGAACTCAAGGCTACTCGCACCTGGCTCTGCTCCCTCGTTGATCCCCAGACACACCACCTGCAGGCTGCACCTGGAGTCCAGCCACGCTGAGCTCCCTGCTGTGCGTCAAACACCCCAGGCTCTTCGGCAACCTGTTCCTTCGCACGTGCTGGGCCTGGAATGCCCTTCCCTGTCTGCTGAGGCTGGTGCTTGACTCAGCCACGCCCCACTGCAGTCCTCCCTGACTCCCTGGGGTCGGCTCTCTCCCCAGGTTCCCTCAGGACCCCTCCAGAAGGGAAAGAGACTGGGTGACAGCTGCAGGGGCCATCAGGCTCCCCAGACCTCCATTTGGGCCTGACCCAGCCATCCCCCTGCCTGCGGCTGCTCCTGCTGGGCTGGAAGGGCCTTGGGATGTCAGTGACAGTGTCCAGTTCCTCGAGGTGTCCTCCCTACAGTGCCTGGCCCAGAGCAGGTCTAGGTTCACGCTAAATAAATCAGCAAGAGAATGATTGGGTGGGCGGGTGGATGGGTGGATACAGAGCAGCCGGAAGTCAGGAGCTGAGACATCCCCAGGTGAGGAAGGAGCCGCAGTGGGAAGCCCAGACCCTGCCCAGCTTGTGTGTGGTGACGGCACACAGGTCTCATAACCCTACACCAGCCCACACACGGGCTCGTCCCTCCCATTGCACAGATGAGGAAATCGAGGCTGAGAGAGGCGCAAGGCCACGCATCTAGGACGTGCAATGCCATGGTTTGAGCCTGTCTCCCCAGTCTCAGCCCAGGGCCCTTCCCGGAACCGACACTCATGGCCACGAGCCCCTACTCTGTGCCGGAAGGAGCCTGTAACTGTTGGTGACTTCACATCTGTCTCGATTGAGGCACAAGGAGAATCATGTGCTCCGGAGCTGGACGGGCCTGGCTGGGAGTCCCCCTGCACCTGCACAGGTGACCTGGGCATGCTGCATCACCTCGGCACGCAGTTTTCTCATCTGAGAATTGGGGACATTAACAGACGTTCCCAGGGCTGTTGTGAGCATTGCACGAACAGTGTGTGGGGTGAGGAGTGGGGCCCCCACCTCTCCCTTCTCTCCCGGGACACCCCTCCCTCAGGTCCCCAACGCCCTAGTTCCTCTCCCCAAGTCCCCCAGGGCCGCACAGGTTCTGGGGTGTGAGACGCCCCCTCGGCCGTGTCAGGAGCTGCCTCGGCCACCTCGTCTGTGTGGTCCCTATAGCAGCCCCTCAGCTCAGGGCGGGGGGTGGGAAACAGGCCAGAGCGGTCATGGGGCTGCACGTCTGATCTGTCCCCTGACGGCTCTGGCTTCACCAGCATCTCTCCACGTTGAGGCGTCACCTGCTCCCTGGGCCCTGAACAAAGGCCTGCCTCCTCTTCCTGGGGTGGGTGAGGGGCTCCCCTCTGGTCATGCCTGGCCGGGGGAAGGGGCGGCAACTTCGAGAGCCGTCTGGCTGGCTGGGCCCCGGGGCTTCAGGTAGCACATTGGTGGGTGCTCTTGGCCTGGCCCCGAGAGACCCCCCCCCGGTCCTCTCACTCCAGGGCCTCTGCACCCCGGACTGGAGTCAACCTGCCGGTCACCCCGCACTCTCCTCCAGGCTGCAGAGCCCGCCCTGGCCTTGTCTCCACTCTCCAGGCGGGGCCGCAGGTGGGTGGTGAGTGGGCTGAGTGACTGACGGGGGCTGCGGGCAGGTGGGTGAGGGTGTGTCTGCACTCCGAGGGGGTGGGCACCTGGCACCCCGGCTGCCTCTCTCCCTCCCGACCAAGTGAATGAACCAGCCGTCTCTGGGCCCGTCTGTGGCCTGGAATGCCTGTCTCTGGCTTAGGCTCAAGAGGTCCCTTCTTCAGTCCTCCCACAGTGAGTCGTGCTGCTGCTAGCACCGATCCCACCTGGTTTCCTGAAGGTGTCACTGAATGCTCGGATCTGGCAGTGAGCCAGGTGTCTGAGACGGACCCATTCCCCAAACAGCTCTCACCAGGCTGCCTAAATCCCACCTTGGGGCCCACTGTGGCTTCCGTCTAAGTAGCATGTGTTGAGGAACAGGAGGCCTGGTCTAGCTCCTGGCTATTCAGCAGCGACCAAGACAGCCAAGGTCCCTGAGGTAGGACAGGCAGAGGCTGGGAGCAGCCCCTTTGGGTCCTGGTCGAGCCAGTGCACAGGCCAGCCAGGCCAGCTCCGGGCTGTTTCAGGGGAGGCTCTTGAGGCACAGAGAGGGCAGTGGTGGCTCATCCCTGCCCATGGCCAAGCCTGCCTGATGCTGGGTGCCCCGGGACCCCAAACTTCCTGCTCAGGGGTGGCCGAGGTTGGGGGTGGGGAGGGGGCCACCCTGGGGTGTCCAGCGTGGATCGGCCGCCTCCAGGTTTCCAGCCCTTCCCTGCCTGTTCCCCACTTTCTCTCCTGCCCGGGAACCAAATTCCTTCCCAGAAAAACCGGAACTGACCCTGGCAGCACAGCGCTGCTCAGAGCCCCTGGGAACACGGCAGATTAAAGGCTGAGAGGAGACCTCCAGGGGGAGCAGGGCGAGTCCATCAGAAGAGCAAACAGACGCGACATGAGAGCGAACTGCAGCCACTTTCTTCCTAAGCTGTTTATTCTCAGCGAGACACATCAGAAAGATTCCACTTGGCCTCCAAAGGCTGCGTCCCTGCCATCCTCGTAATTAATACCAAAGGAAAAATAGCCCTGAAGTGTTCAGCTGGGACCACATAGGCCCAGGAGTTTTCCAATGCGTTTTGTTGCCTGGGGCTTCAAGACCCCTTTAACCCCCTTGCACTCAGGGGTGGGTGCAGGTGTCCCTGGGATGATGTTACCGTACCAGGTGACAACGCCACCAAGAGGATCCCAGCAATAGTAGGGATGTGGCCCACATTCACCACCCTGGTCTGAGGACAAAGGGGAGAAGCACAGAGGTGTCCCAGTCCTGCTTCTCCAGGCTGGGGGAGGCACCCCGGAGGGGACTGTCTGGAAGCATCCAAAAAGCAGTGTGTAGACTAGCGTCAAGGACAAAGCCTTCCCAAAGGGCCCATCTCTGCTGGCAGAGACACCAGGCGCAGGTGGAGATGGGGACTTCTGGGATGTTTTCTTGAACCCTGAGGGCTCTGGGTCTTTGACAGGAGAGACTAGGGCTAGGACGAGAGAGAGGGGACAATGGAATTGGGAGCCCCCAGGGAACCCACTTTTTACACTTAATTTCAGCCAAAAGGCTGAGAAGTGATAGGGGACTCCACTTTTTGATGCTGAGACACCCTTGGAGATAAATAGCTGAATAGCCTCCTTCTAAAGACACTCGGTCTTCCAGCCGTCACTCCCTCACACAGGCGGAGCGTTTTCGGATATGTCAGTGCCATTCATAGCGTCTGAGATGCACGAAATCTTGGAATCAGAGCATCTTTCATACACACAAAGATGCTTTTATAGCCTCTGTGAATTGCAGGATCTCAGCATCTTGCCTTTGTGCAGAATCCTGGAATTACAGGATCACAGATGCCTTCATGGACTCACATGCCCACGGAATCTCAGGATTCAGGAATCTCTACACAAGGCTTGGACCACATGGAATCATTCAGAGAAACTTAGAGTTGAAATAGAAACCTTGGAATCAGAAAATAACCTTAGTCCAACTCCCTTCTGTAATACAGGAACTCCTCTCTTCACTGTCCCACAATCATTTGAACACTTCTAGGGACAGAGAGCTCATTACCTGATGGGACAACCTGTCTCACCTTCGGACAGATTTGGCTGCTGATGCTGGGCCTTAATCTGTCCCCGTGTGTCCCCCTCACCCCTCTCTCCCTGGCCTCATTCCCTGCCATCCCGCATCCACCTTGAAAAGCCAAATATAAAGAACAAGCAACACAGAGGCAGAGACTAAACTATGTCTTGGCCAAATACAATGACTTTTGAAGGCTAAGGGGCTATGGAAAGTGTAGGCCATGACACCTCCTGCCAAAGACATTTATCGCCTTCCTCTGGTGCCCTGCCTGGGGCAGAGCAAGCCACAGGCAGCCTACCCAGCCTACATGGGACCCCTCCAGCTCTACAGATGCAGAAAGCTGAACAAGCTAAAAACCACTGCAAACGATCATTGGAAAAGGCAAGATCTGTTTCCAGCCAAATCCCAGGCAACGGCAAGATGGAATGATTTGATGGTGAAATCGGGCACCGCTCCGACTGTAGGAGCTGGATTTTATTAGGTTGCTTTGAATGTCAACTGTGGGTGGGGTGGGAGCGCTCTGGGAAGGCCCAGTCTTCCGTGAGCCTCGCCTTGACAACAGCCCATGGCAGAGCTGGGCGTGTGTGCCCCGGGGCCACATTGCCTGGTTGGAGTCCCACCTCTGTGTCATACTAGCTGTGCCACCTCAGGCAAGTTCCTAACCTCTCTGTGCCTAAGTTTTCTCTCCTATAAGGTGAGGATAATGGGACTGTTTCTGGTATGATCTCTACCCACGTCCACTCAGACAGACTTGCTTCCTTCCATCCCGGAGTTCACATGTCATTGTTTAGGGCATTCATTCATTCTTACTCTCACCCACTTTCACCGTTGGTTCGTTCATTTATTCAGGCATCAGTTCACTTGCTCCTGCACTCGTTAGTGCCTCCTGGCATGGGCAACCTCACGGTCCAGCCTTCTCCAGCCATGAGCAGACAGACCAGGCCCCGGAAGGCGCTCTGGACGTGGCTGGTAGAAGACACGTGATCACTTCCACACCCCTTAAAGGTGCCGGGCATGGTAAGGATCTCGGGCGTCACTGCATTTGGGTCTTGTGGCGCAGAAGCTTCCTCCTTGTCGCTCAGGGACTGGGCATTAACGGGCGGACCCTGGAGGAGCTCCCCATCGGAGGAGAGCCGCTGCCTTTCAATGCTGTCCATGTGACCTGAGCCAGACCGCTTGCCCTCACTCTGCCCTGGGAAGTCTTTTCATCCCTGGGGGGTGTCTGCACCCATGTGGCTCTGTGCTGGGAGAGGGCTCTGCCTCTGGCCAGTCTGCAGAGAACGGAGGCCCTGTTTTATTGAGGTGTGTTATGGCATAAGAATACAAAATAGCAAAGACTCTTTATTCCAGAAAACTCAGTAGTCCTTGTCCCTAGAGAGTCTCGCTTCTGACCAGGAGCGGCTGGTGGTGAGGGGTGGCCTGGTTCAGTGTTGGCTCTGCTGACCGGGAGGCGATGAGATGGATCTTGCCCAAATCCATCACGTGCGATAGGGTGGCCTGAGGGCATCCTGCAGCTTCGTACCCACTGGTTGGTTGCACTAACTCATCAATTTTATTGTCTGTTCTTGAGGTCCCTAGAGCTGTAGCATGCAAATATATGCAAATGAGCAGAGGAGTGGGCTGAACCCAAAGCCTGGGGGCTTCCACCTAGACTGGGCTGATTTCTCTGCTTCCCTTTCCTGCTGTAATCCTCCCCCATTTCCGGGGAGTAGGAGGGTGGGGGGAAGGAGAAAGGGCCTTAGAGCCAGAGAGTCCTGGGTTCAAATCTCAGCCCCACCCGACTGCTGAGTGATTTGGGGCGAGTCCCTTCATCTCTCAGTGCCTTCGGGTCCCCACCCCTGCACCGGGGACAAGGATGCTCTTGCCCGTGCAGAGCTCGGTAGGCCTAGGGAGGCGGCGCTCAGTAAACATGACGCACGCCGTTACTGTTGCGAGGCGGTGGGGAGGAAATTGCTGTCAATCACGGCACTGCAGCCCTGGGAGAGCAGGTGCTCGTTGAAAGGAGATGCTGGAATCTCCCTTAATGAACCCCAATTGCTCCTTAGCCCAGTCCCCGCCTCCCGTCCTGTCCTGTCCGGTGCAGTGTGTTTTATGTGTGCCCTTTGCTGAAACACAACCATCGCTCTTCGGGTGTGGGGGGAACTACAAAAAAGATTGAAATTTAAACATCCTGAAAGATTCATTCTGTGTAATGGATGGAACAACCCCCCCCCAGAACCTGCACAGATTTTGCAAGGAGAAGCAGGGCCGATGGGGCTCGAGGCCCAGCTGGGGCCCCTGAGGGTGGGGCTGGGGGTCGAGGCTGCTCTGATCAAGGACCATTCAGAAGCTCCTCAGAGTTGTTAGCTCAGAGCTGGATGCACCTTGCAGAGCTTGCCCAGCCTTGTCGGGGAGAGGCGGGCTCTGAGGTTTGCTGAGCGCCTACTGTGCACCAGGGCCAGGCGTCTGCTGCACCCCATCAGCCCTCTCCTGTCCCCCATTTCCTGGAGAGAAGTCTGAGTTCCTGAGGATGGACTGACTGTCCCAGGCCACTCAGCTCACTAAGTGGCAGGAGTGGGATTTGAACCCAGGTCTGGTTGACCCCAGAGTCCCGGCTCTTCCCTGGCTGCGTGCGGGAGGAACGTGGGGGCCTGTACGTCAGGGGCAGGTACTGGTGGTGGGATTTGCCACTGACCCAAACTGGGGCTGAGTCCTCATTTAATACAACGAGCGAGCGCTGGGCACTTCCTTGTGTAGCCCGGGGCCGGGCACCTCGAGGGGGCCAAGAAAGGCAGGTCCTGGGCCCTGGAATGTGCATCTCACGGGGGCCCAGACCCCAGCAGGCAGCTGGGAAAGAGGCAGGAAGGTTCTGGGGAA
>CAUYSK010051829.1:0-18072 GCA_963575035.1 Avahi laniger | reverse complement strand
AAAAAAAAAAAAAAAAAAAAAAAAATTTAGCCTCATAATTAACTGTTAAATGCACAAACATTATCAGTATAGCCGTGAAAAATACAGTGCTATTTACTGCCTTTTAAAAAAATGTTGTTCTTAAAGCTCTAGTCAGCACTATAGGAAAAAAGTAATGAGATAAAAATATTAAAAGGAAGAAGAGAAAGTTATCTCTATTCAAGATTACACAATCACCTACCTAGAAAACCTAAAAATCAACTGAAGAACTATTAGAATTAACAAAATTCATTAAAACATAAATATGAAAAAAAGCTTTTATATGCCAGCAATAACCAATTGGAAGAGATAGCAGGGGAAATGTCTCACCCACTAGGATACAGCTCCCGAGGATGGGGCCTCTGCCTCATTCTTGGCTGACTCCCTAGCGTGCAGAAGTGGTCTCAGCACAGAGCAGGTGCTCTATAAATATTTGTAGAATACATGAATGAACAAATTCACAATAAGGGGAAAATACGAAATAATGGAACTGAAATTTCATAAATAGATGCAAGTATTTATATAAGAATTTAGGATATGATAAAAATGGAAACCACAGGGGGAAGGATAGGTTATCCCATAAATGGCAGTTGAGACTACTAACTGGTTGACTGTTTTTAAAAAATGAAATATGAGTTGTATCTCATACATATCCAGAATAAATTATAAATAAAATATTTCAACATAATATGAGACCACTAAAGAACGAGAAGGAAAAAAAATAACATATTTACCTTATCTTAGGATAAGAGATGGTTTTCCTAAATAAGTAAGCAAAAGGTAGAAAGCTTAAGGGGAAAGATTTACAGATTCTGCTACACAAAAATAAAGATCTTAGGTATATCAAAATATCACAAACAGCAAGAGATAAACAATAAATGGGGGGAAATATTTGCAATTTATGACTGAAAAAGGATTAATATTCTTTTTATACAAAGTGTTGTTATAAAACTCCAAGAAAAGGATGATAAACCAACAAGAAAAAATTTTTTTAAGGTTAAGATTCAAATAACAAAATGACAAATGGACAAGAAATTTACTCACCTTAACAAATACTAAAAACAAAAACTGGGCTGAGATTATTCTTCTCCAACCAGCTTGGCAAATGTTAAATCCAATTTACAGTGTTATGGAAGATTCAAGAAAGTGAGAGAAAAGGCCAATTTCCAGGAATTTATACTAAATAATCAAAAAATGTACCAAATATTTATGGACAAGAATGTGACATTATTTATCTTCCTTGACTTTGGGCATTAGAAATTTAATATATATATGCTTGTTATAAAAAATTAACCAATTCAAACCAAGGTACTGTACTATACATATAGTTCTGGAACTTGTCCTTTTAAATCTAGTATATCATGAAAACCTTTATTATTTTAAATAGCTACACAACAAATCATTGCATTCATATATAAAAATAATTTATTTGCAAAATCTCCTTAAATAATTATAGTAGTATGGTACTGGCAACTTACTTGCTCCGCAAATGATTTGATAATCACCATCTTTTACATTTTCACTACACGTTTCAACAAGTATTTATGTAGGCTATCTCAAAAAGTGGTGTTGATGATAAGAAGCTATGCCCACTTAAAACTGATTGCTATTGCCACACTGACTTTCAAAAAATATTGTATCAACTGATATTCCGAATAACAATGTGTGGTTATTCATACTTTATAGGAAAAAACCTATAAGGTGAAAGTGCTTCAAAATTTGTTATAGTCAAGGGAATATTTCCCAGTCACCTAGAAATGATGTTGTAGATGAATGTTTAATGACATAAAAAATGTTTGTTATGAAAGATTATTAAGTTACAAAAAAGAATGAAACTGTGTGAATTCACTGGAATTTCCATGTACATTTAAAGAATATCTACACATACATTCATCCATCAGGTTCTTTTTTTTTTTTTTTAGACAAAGTCTTGCTCTGTTGTCCAGGCTAGAGTGCCATGGCATCAGCCTAGCTCACAGCAACCTCGAAGTCCTGGGCTCAAATGATCCTCCTGCCTCAGCCTCCCAAGGAGTTGGGACTACAGGCATGCTTCACCATGCTCAGCTATTTATTTTCTATTTTTAGTCATACAGCTAATTTTTTCTATTTTTAGTAGAGATGGAGTCTCACTCTTGATCAGGCTGGTCTCCAACTCCTGCATCCTCCCACCTTGGCCTCCCAGAATGTTAGGATTACAGGCATGAGCCACCGTGCCTGACCCATCCATCAGGTTCTAAACCAAATGTTAATAATAGTTAACTTTCAGTGATAGAATTATAGGTCATTAACACATCCTCTCTTATGCTTTCCTTAATTTTTCAAATCTTTTAGAGAAGAATATATGCTTTTTGCAATTGTAAAAACATTAAGTCATAATCTATTCTTTAAAAACACCATTCTGAAAACTAGTTGCATCTATGATGTAAGAATTTATGAGCAACTACTCTTGATTATGATAATAAAGAATTTTTCAGGATGAATGTTAACAACATAGCCAAGCGTTTGCCAAGTGAGTCTATACTTGGAGTATCTTGCACTGGGCACACCAAGAGGTCATCAAATATTTACTGGTCCCCACTGAGGCTAGGCCTGGGCTCAGAGGTGCCAATAGTGGAAGATGAAGGAGCCCTCAAACTGGCAGACAGAAGTCAGGCACCAACCAAGTCTCAATCCAAGACAGAACACAGAGGAGCCAGGGCTCTCTGCCACTGGGGTTCCCAGCTGGAAAAGTCAATACATTTGAAGATTAAAACTAAAAAAGGCAAAGCAATAGTAGGCTGATTGTTACACAAAGGAGTTCCTTCCTGAGGAAACCCTAACCATCTACAGGTACTTTATGAGTGCAAACACTAAGGTGAGAAAAACGGAAAGCCATTCATAGTAAGGGACAACAAAAAATAACAGGCAAAGGTGCTGAGCGTAGAATTCACTTGACTAGAGGAGAGACTCCACGTGAAAAAAATGTTTCCTCTGACTTAAGACAAAGCACTAGCAAAACACAAAAATTCCATCTCAATAAACGTCCAACTTTTTCTAGGCCTAGGTAACAACTATTTCTTGTCATACTCAATATAATAAATTCATGATGCTTCAAAAGAATTTATCCAGATTTTAGAACTGATATAAAGGGAATGTGCCTTGTATTTGAAATGAAAAACTCCTAAGAGATGATTCCGGTAGTCTAGATTTCTGACTTTCCTGATTCTGTGAAAAACTTTTATACTTGACATGTCATAGGGGGAAAAAAAAGCTAAACAAAACCAAAAGGCACCATAAAAATCCCCCAATCTTCCTCTATCTAGATGCAATCTTAAAGATATAAGCCCTTTAGCATAGAATTAGGTTCTTACTTTAAAATTAAGTGATTTGAAATGGCAGCAAAACAATGGTTAATTTTGGTAATCCAAATAAAAGGAAAGAATGACATGATTAGTGATGGTAAGCTTAAGTTCATTACACTTTCCATGGGTAAAGTATGAGGACACTTACAACAATTGAGATATCTCAGCAAGAGTTCTAACTGCCCTGGTCAGCAAGACAGGCCTTAGAAGTGCCTTTAATAAGGGCTTATGAATCCACAGTGGCATTTATAAATGTCAGAACATACAGACATCAAGCCAGAAGTTGTCTTAACAGTGAATGAAGAGCAGTGGTTCTGGCAGTGTTCCTCCTCCCCACCGGCAGCACGTGCCACACCTGGAAACTTGTTAGATACGCAAACTCTCCCACCTACTGAATCAGAAACTCCGGGGGGAGGGCCCAGCAATCTGTTTTAACCAGTTCTCCAAATGATTCTGATTTAAGGACTGCTGTAGAAGATTCTACAGAGATTTTGAGTGTGAAACCAAGCACAAGAGGCCCAATTCAGGGTGTGCAAGTCATTTTCATTTTAGTTGACCCAACCTATTCCCATTGCCTATCCCTTTTCGTGGGCAGCGCAAAGTATAGGACCTTGTTCAAAACACACTTTGCAAAGGTCCTTAGATAGGTCTAATGGAAAAGTCATCTGTTTCTCTTGTGTTACCACAGTAACAGTGACACAAAGCATCATTTATTCTTGTAAGAAATGTCCCCTTTGCAGGGGACATTGAGTATTTACAGGAAGATCACTTTATCCTGGGGAAACCAAATTTTGGAAAAGCAAATATGGGAAGCTTAGCCTCTAAGGCTGCCATATACACCTTTACAGCCCACATTCTAAGTGAACACTAATTATGGCTGCCTAATATGAAAAACATGTGTCCTAGGAAAACCTCCACTGTCTGCTCTGAAACACATCATTTCCATGGAATGGAGAAAAGAAACATCTTACTTCAGTCCTCCTCCTGGTCCCTCAGTCCCGAATTCCACAGGGAAGGTGACCTATTACACCTCTGCCATCCTTAATGCCACCTCTTGTCCTAGGGCATCCCTCTTTTGGTCTACATTCAGTCCTCACTTATGGGAGTTGTCATAAAAATAATAAGGTTTATCTCTGGATTATAAAACTCATTTCTGTATCATAAAATCAAGTCTATTTTTTGTATATCCTGAATTTTCATAGTTTATAAATAGCTTCCATATTAATCATCTCAATTGATTCTCATAACCCTGTGAGGTGGGCACAGTTTTATTATTCCTACTTTACAGACGAGAAAACCGGAACTTAGTGCTGACCTCAATAAATAATCATTGAATATTAAAAAACAATTACAAATGCTTTGCATAAAAAATTAAAGAATTCACTATGTCCAAAAGAACTCTCAAACTTGCTTGAATATGTCATCTGCCAAATTCATCAGAAATCACGTAGGTAGGTGTATAGGTTGGGTGATATTTTTCTGGCTTAGGAAGGGTGAAGAGCAGGAAGATGAGATAAATTAAAATGGACAAATTTTCCCAGTTATGGAACCCACATAACCTGCAGTGATGTCTGGAATTCCATGGGGCTCAGAGTAACAACAATGATGATGATGATGGCACTAAGATTAACCAAGCTCTTAGTATGTGCCGCCTGGCACCATTCACATACATTAAATATATTTGACAACCCTACTAATCTCCCCATTTTACAACGAGAAAGACATGGCACCAAAATTACACATTTGCTCCCTGGACACAGAGGGGGACGTGCAGCTGGAAGTGCCAAGCCCCTGTGAGGTCTGTCTGCCAGCGATGGAAACCTGACATGGGAGGGCAGCCACCACAAAAACCTGGATTATGTTTTCAATGTTGCCATTTGGGCAACAGTCTCCACATTCTGTCACTCAAAGCATTAATCACTGCTCAGGTTCCAAGTAATCAAGCGTCAGCTGAGACTCTTAACAGCCAGTTCCTTCTCAGACAATTCCTAGGAAGGTTTTCTAGATCTTGGTTAGCGACGGAACACTGGCTGATTTGCCTCGAACTGCCTTCAACTATTTAAGAAAAATCAGAGAGGAAAGCAGCTTTGGAGGAAACATGCAAATTAAGGATGCATGTGGGAGGCAGCAGTTCTACTAAATGCACAGAGCTAACGGCTCTGATTTTTCTTTTAAAGAAATATAAATAAAAGGGAGTTCCTCACTAGTATAAATCACTCCTGCCTTTTTTTTTTTTTTTCTCTACTTTTTCAACTGCTTACATTTTGGAGCAGTATGAGCCAACCAGCTTTACATACTGATCAATCTTTAAATTTATCTTTTTTTTTTTTTTAAGAAACAAAGATCAAGCTGAAGAGAACACTCCTAGGCAAAAGAGAAAAATCACACGATGAATGAATGTAGTCTTCATGGGCAAGTATACTACGATGAGGATTGGGGACAATTTTCAAAGATTTCCTCAAATTTCTTACCATCATCATTTCCTGCCTCTCCTTTTCACTGAATAACCGCCTTGAGATCCCAGGAGTTCGAGGGAAAATCCAATTTAACAGCAAGCTCCATGGCATACCACATGATCTCACCTTAAGGCAAAGTCCCAAACCTGGGAGATGGGTCCGTACTGACCACAATTTGAGTGACTTTTCATATCCGCGCTTCTTCCATACTCTTTAATACTCCTGGTCCAACTACTTACACACCGTGGACCCTGTGTGCTTTACTTTCCTCTTCTATAAAATGCGGATGATAATAATACCTTCTTCATCAGGTTGGTGTCAAGACTAAATGAATTAATAAATGTAAAGCACTTTAGAACTCTGCCTGACACAGAGTAAAGTCCTAGTTAGCTATTACTACTATTCACTACTATTGTTTGCAAAAACATTACAACACAGAATCATATCCAGGAGGCTTCCATTGTCTCGGTAATGTTTTATTGCTTTTTTAGAAATTTTGAAATCAAAACCATCGTCAAAATACACAAAAAAGTTAGCTCCGGGAAAAAGGAGGGGCAAGAAAAGCTGCCCGTAATCATGTCACCTGTTAGTGAGTTTCAGGTGGGGGTGCAGCTGGGAGCATCCGGTTCCACGACTGCCCTGTATTTGCCTTAGGGTTAGAGGGTGCCTCTCCTTCAGCAGCGGTTCTTAATCCGCGTTTCAAGGGCAGGATTGCTGGCGGGTCCACGAACCCCCTGGAATTGTACGCGGAACTGGGTGAGGCTGCGGCTCTGGGCATTTTAGGGGAGGGGTTCCATGTCTTTCCAAAGACTCTAACGACCCTGTAGCGAGCAACATGCTATACAGGGTTAAACTCGCTGGATACCGACAGAACAATTCACTTCACTGAAAGTTGCGGCAATAACCGGGACACCTGGGCTGTTAATCAGCCACCTCAACATCAAAAAGACCCGACATCACGAGGGCCAAGAAGCAGGCCAGGCGGCGCGCGGCACTGCGCCCCTCATCAGTTACACACAGCACTGTGGACTTCAGTCTCAGAAAACGCACCGGCTCCGCAGACCCGACCTGGCTATGCGGGGTTTAACTTCCCCTCCCTTCCCCCACCCTTGTTCATTTCCAAGAACAAACTCGAAGGAAACTGGCAACGCTCTAGGGTTTCACTCCTGCCCTCCGCTGTCACTGAAACTACTTCTCCCAGGGAGCTGATTAAAAGAACAATTAATCCGCACAAAAATCCACAACCTACCCAACGCTTAAGAGGTCTTAAAGTTAGAAGATTGAGGACGCCTCCGCTGATCGCGAACATCTGTCCGACGCTGGGCTGGGGGTAGGCAGGGGTAGGAGAGGCGAGCAGGCAAGACCCGGCCAGAGGGTCTGACGCCCGCCACGCGCTCGGAGGCGGCTCATCTACACACCACCGGCGCCGGTGAGGACGGGCTGGGAGGCAGCCGGGTAAGCAGGTAGGTGTGGGCATGTGTGTGCACAGACACACAGCCGCGGCAGATTAAAGTTCAAGCCTGTTCCCACATCGCTTCCCCTTGCCAGGCGTTCTCACGAACGGCCCAGGCAGCCACTCTCCGGGAAAAGCCTGGGCGCTCCACAGTCCCCCTCTTTGGAATTCTTAGGGACTCCCCTTGCCTCCCAGGCACCAACCCATTAAAAGCATTAGTCTCCGTCCACTCGCCTAGGCCGGAGCAGAAAACCCCAGAAGATAGAAAGGGGAAAGCCGGGGGCGCGGGGCGCGCAGCAGGCAGCGTACGTACCCAGCGCCAACAGGACGAGCTGTCCAGCCGAGGTGACCATTTTACGGGCGAGCGGGCAGCAGGCGCTCCAGCCTCCTGCCCTACCTGCGGTGCCCGAGTGGCGGAGCGACGCCGCGCTGCGGGGGAAAAAGGCGCGGGCGAGGCAGGGCCGGCCCCCGGCGCGGGCGGGCGGAGGGAGGACCGAGCACCTCTCTGCTGGCACGCACCCGCAGCGCTGCCGGCCGGGCGGAAATAGGAAGGCGGTTACGGTCACCTCCCCGCCACTCGGCGACCCGGGCACAGCTGACCCCCTCTCGCCCCAATGGGGGTGCTCCCCTAAGGGCACAGGGGGTGGGCTTTTGGGGCTGGGGGCGGGGACGCTGGGCGCACCAGCAGGGCGCGGCCGGCAGGGCGGGGCGACCCGGGATCCCCAAACCCGGCAGCGCGAGCCGGGCACCCGGGCCAAGGAAAAAGGCAGCAAGAGCCTGACTTCAAACACCACCCCCGGATTGCCCGCGCAGTGCCTCCGTGGACTCCAGCGTGCGGGGTTGGCAGAGCATGAGCGTCTCGGGGCGCAGTGGCAGCTTCTAGGCTCTAGGCGGCGGAGCGGAGCTGCCTGGGCGCCGGTCACCTGCACCGAGGGCGGCTCCATCGGCCTCACTGGGGCCCGGAACTGGGATGCAGCCAGTAAAAGGACCTACGACCTTCATCGGCCACCTGCCAAGAGCTGGTCCCAAGTCAGGGAAAGTGTTTCCCAGAATCAAGCAAAGAATCCGTTAAACCAGGTTTCCCACCTGTGCCCCATCCCCATCAATTCTGAGGAGGACACCTGTTGCCTGGGCACAGCCACCTTATGTCCCCAGGGGGGCACATTGTCAAGATCAGTGAGTCTTTGTACTTCTGGCCTGTGGCTGATAATGAAGATGGTCTCTGTACACCAGGAATCTGGTTATACACCACCACCACTACCCCTACCCTGCCTGGTGTGTGCCGAGAGAGGGTCAGAGTCACCTGGGTGGCCCTTTCAGGATCTGTGGCTTTCAGCGGACCCCTGGTGCTGGAATTTGGGGAGGCACTGGGGACAGAGGGAAGACATTTTGGGTGGAGAACTGAAGATCCATAGGTTCCTTGGGGACTGTGCGTAGGGGACAGTACACCCGGGGAATAAGTGATCAGTCATATTCTCCAGGTGCCCCGAGCTCACGGACTGCCCCTCTTCTCCTGCCTCCTCCAGCCTAGCTGCTCGGGAGTAGACCCACTCTCCTAGGGGTGGGGAGGGGTGTCGGGGTGGGTAATCTCTCGCTGTCTCCTTGGCAGAAGGCTCACACTCAGGGTTGATTTGCCAAGTTTGTTTCATATGTGGGAGGGGCCCGGTTTCAAGAAGGAAGCACCAGGCCATTGGTCTCCACATTCCAGCAGGAAGCGCCAGTATAAAGGATTTTGAAAAGGGTGTAAATTTACATTGATGAATCATTCCTTTCAATACATTTGTCAGAGGATACTTTGTTCTTTCAACCCCTAATAACCCTTAATGATCCTCAGGGAGAGCTTTTTTTTTTTTTGCCTCTCCAGTTGGGATCCCACTCTGTCGCTTGGGCTAGAGTGCAGTGGCACCATCATAGCTCATTGTAATTTCCAACTCCTGGGCTCAAGCCATCCTCCTGCCTCAGCCTCTCAAGTAGCTGGGACTACAGACGTATATCACCACACAGCTAATTTTTAAAAACTTTTTGTAGAGATGGGTCTTGCTATGTTGACCAGTCTTGTCTCAAACTCCTGGCCTAAAGTGATCCTTCTGACTGGGCCTCCCAAAGTGCTGGGATTACAGACATAAGCCACAGCCCCTGGCCTCAGGGAGAGTTTTATGATAAGTTCTGGGATGCATTTTTTTCCCTCATTCCATCCAGGCATGTACAGGGCACACATGCACTTTCTAGTAGGTTGTCCTGACTCCCTTCAGCATCTGGGGCCACTTCCTTTGGATTGGTCTTGACCTGTTCTAGTGGCTTCCCCGTCTCCTCCTCACACTAGCCTGCCTTGGCTGCAGGTTCTCCAGGACTGGAGAAGGGACCTGTCACCTTGCTTCCTCCTGGAATATGCACATCAAGCTCACTATGGCTGAGGGTTGGCTGCCCAGCCTGCTGAGGGGCAGGTTCAGCAGTTTCGGCTTCTCTGTCCCCGACCCACACAAAGTTGTGGGTGGAGGGAAGTAGCAGAATCAAGCCAATGAGCCTGTCCCCTTCAGGATTAGAAAATCTTTTTAATCAAGAGATAATTTGCCATCGTGCAAACTGAAGAGTACCCAAATCAAAATGCATCCTAATGTTTGAAAATCATTAATTCTCTGCCAAGATTTTCAAAAGCCGGTCTATATCTGTAGTTTTATAACCTTCCAATTCATTCAAGTCAAACATGTAATCAGGTTTTTTTTTTTAACTTAAACATCATTTTTTTGTGAACTGAACTGAAATGATCTTTGAATGTTTATTCGTAAAACTAGGAGGAAATCTAATATCCTAAATTGTTGACACTCTTGCTTTGGCATTTTTATATATCTCATTTAATCCTCACAACAATCTATGAGATAGATCCTGTCTCCCTTTTATTAGAAAACAACTGAGATTGAGAGAATTTAGTAACTTACCCAGAATTACACAGCCAACAAACAGCAGAGCCTGATTTTGAAAGCAAAATGAGCTGGTTCCAAGGCTCATGTGTTGGAGTCTATGCTGTGCTGCTTCACTTTCCACATTTTTAATAAGGATAATGCCTAACTCATTGGGTTGATGCGTGGACTAAATACAAGAATTTATTTGCATGCTTAGCACAATGTTTGACATCAACAAAGCTAGCTATTATTTAAAGAAAAAACCTCTCAGTGGACACACCTTTCCCTTCTCTCAGTTCCCTGCCATTATCTTTTATCATTTTCATCTCTGTTCCTTCACCTGGGCATATGCATGTGTGTACATGTGCACACCCCTTCCTATGGGAAATAGTTTCACAGGTAAATAGAAAGGTATAAATTTTTTTCTCAGCCCGTGGTGTGAGAGAAATGAGAAAAAAAATTACAGAATGCAATTTAGAGCAAAGAAATCATTTTTCCCAGAGAGTGGTGTGACATTTTTGTATTTTAGCAATACAGAATATCTTGCTGTCTGAGCTGGGTGAAATTCCAGCGGTAGCCCCTTGAAGTTGTGTGGAGACTCAGGTGTTCCTTCACCTACAGACACTGCACCTGTCTCTCTCGGCTGCTGAAGTTCCTATTTCTCTGCACGTGGACCCTGATGACTGTGTGGCCTTCCCACTAGGAATGTGCCTGCACTGCCTCTGCACACACTCGCTGCAGCTGGCCTTCAGCTCAGTAGAATCCCTGCTACAGCAAACCAATCACGGCCTCTCGTCCCTGCGCAAACAAGAAAACTATGTTATGTTCTACTGAGAGGCCAGTGTCACCCCACTGTCAGTTTTCCCTTTCCTTTCTCCTACGTGCTTATTAGAGAGGGCATGTTTAAAGAGTCCCCTTCTTCACTGTAATCAGCCTCCCCCTCCTTCCTGATTCATTTTTGGAGGTGATTGTGGGGCTCCAAGCACCAGAGTCTTCCCTGAGTGATTCAGGACAGCTGAGTTTTCTGTTTAGCTCGGCAATTACCCAAGATACTAATGAGTAAACAAACAGTCCAGACATTCTTAGGGAGGAAGCACAGCCATGGGCCACAGCGAGGGAGGAATTACAGTTCCTGCAGACAAGCCCCAGAGAGCAATGACCCTGCTGGCTTCAGGTGGCTGCAGCAGACTGGGGGGGCTCCTGGCACAGTAGGAGGACAAAGGTCAGACTTCATCTGTGTATTAGAAAGAAAGAGAAGTTTTATAAAGGACTCTGGACAACTGTGTTTAGGCAGACAGAGAAGATTTTAATATGTTAAGGGATTTAGAAAAAGAAATCTAATCCAAAGTAAGGTGCTGTCCAAGTATCAGCCCTGTTGAGGCCTCAGCTATTATCGTGCTCCTTATCTCTAACCAAAGGAAAAAGTATGCTGAGTTCATTTTTACAAAGTTTTCATTACTGGCATAATGGGTGGGATAAGAAGCAATAAAAGGCATTTGCTTTTTCCTCAGCTACCTGAGTGATTTTCATCACCAGTGTTGTCCAAGGACTGGTCTGACCTTCTGCTTACCATCTTTCATCTCCCGGCTCTCGGGTCTACCTTTGGAAAGCGCATTGAAATTGTGGATTAATTTCGAATCCTTTCTTCAAAAGGATGGAGATTTGTTCCACCTGACTGTCCTATGGTTGATTTTTGCCTGCAGTACTTGTCACAACCGACTTGGGAGCGTTACTGGGTTCCTTTCCAGAGGAGATATCACAGAATGGCTCTACAGCCCAGTATTGAAGTCCGAAGGTTGGTGGTTCCATGGGCAGTCCAAGCAGCTCTATGTCCTAGTCAAGGCACTAGGTCAGAGTCTCTAGGACTCAGGATCACCAGATGGCGGCCACAGTGAAAGACATTATATAGTTCATGAACTTCTAGATGGCCAGGATGCAGTAGAGAGGCCCAGAGGATTCAGCACTGCTGCTGTCAAACCATCCCATTAAGCATGCTTGGAGGTAAAAGAACTATGCATTCAGTTCTGCCTTCGCTGTCTTGGCTGCTGTCCCCCAGCAACCTCAACCATACAGCCGCACCCTTCGGAAGACTGGGAAGATTGCCCCCAGGATTTTCAGAAGCGCCCACGGGAAAGTCCCAAATCAAATGCCCAGAAATCCTTAGGCAAGTGCGCCTAAATGATGTTGGTGGAAAGAGAGTAGTGCTGATCAATGGAAGCGGAGGAGAGACAGGAAAAAGAAAATAGAAAGGAAGGAGAAATCAAAGAACTATAGAGAGCTACAAAGGGGCTTAAGAATTATTTTTCAGAAATTCTCCCCAAGCTCAGAGGAAAAGGGGAAAAAATATGAAGCTAAGATATGAGATAGAGAAAGACAAAGGCAGGATATCCAAAATATTTTAAAGGGGCATCTCAGAAAGCACAGAGCTGAGAGAAAAGAAACTGTTCTTACATCCCACAACGGGAGGGATTAGTGATGAGAGGAGGGGGTATACATCCCATGGGTGTGTCTATGAGGTAGAGAGGATCTTGTTTAAAAAGACTATAAAAAGAGCAGGGACAGATTTCCATTCTGTGACAGACATCCAGACCCTCACACTGAACTTCTTATCCCACCTCCCTTCCAAACTCCCATTGAAGCACGGAAGGAAAATAATGATAGGGGAAAATCTATGTCATTGTTCAAAACTGAAAAAGGATTCCACCCACCTACCAGACGTTTCAAGGAGTTTCTGTAATACTTCATGCAGATGAAACCAGTTTGAAAGAAAGGTTTGACAACCTTCAATTCACCCCACAAAAGAGAAAAGCCTCATTAGGGAGGGACCCCCTCAGAACCCAGGAATGCTCCCAAGTTTGCTGTGACAAGGGCTGCAGGCAAAAATAAGCCACAGAAAAGTCAGGTTGGGTCGCTCTCCATCCTCTTGAAGCATCCAGGAAGTACCCAGGCACTGGGGTGCATATATAGCAGGGATCCCGCTGTGTGGGGCTTACTTTGGTGCCTGGCACAGAGAAAACATTGCCAAAGTGGGGGCAGCAACAGAGACTCCCAGCTAGCTTTATGTGCTTACAGCACTCGGGGGAAAGAAACTCTTCAATGTGAAGGTACAACTCTGCTCTCTGGGGAGTCCCCACGGACGATTAGCTCTTAATAGCGTTCTTCATCTATTTATTCCACACGTGCCCGTTGCGAGCCTCTTGAGTTCCAGGCACCGAGTTAGGTACTAGGGATTCGACAATGGCCAAGGAAAGCATTTTGTGCTTTGTGGAGCCACTCAGGCAGAAGAATCAGATTACCTCAAAGTAAAAAAAAAAAAAAAAAGAAATCATAACTGACATTTGCTACATAAATGCCAAAGACAAAGCAGTATCCATGGAATTTTGAGGGGAAATGATTGAGACACCAATTTTTGTTTCTTACCAAGATAGATAGGAAGCTATGAAAAAGTAAATCATTTATGTATTACCCCAACTGAAAAAAATAAAAAAGAATCCACAGAAATTATTTCAGCCAAGCAAATAAACTCAATAATGTAAAAGCAATGTCAGTGAATAATGAAAGCAGTAAAATTTAATTTTGAGCTTAAATCCCTGACTTTTAATATGTGACAGCACTCACTGCTGGTTGCCAATAGAGGGGACATTTTCCTTTCATTCCTGCTAACAGAATCCCAATTTTGTTTGATTGACAGCATGCCTTGTCCCATAGGATGAGGCATGACAAAATTTGGTAATTGCTGATGATTGGCCTGGGGTGGGCACATGACTAAGTGTGGCCAATGAAATGTCGGGGGAGTCTATCTGTTAGACTTTTAGGGGAGGAATTTGCTTTTTGATTAAGAGAGGCAGTGAGGTATCCTGACTTTCCTTCTTGCCTTGAAGTTGGTTGTGAGGTACCCTGACTTTTCTTCCTGCCTTGAAGGATGAAATATCTGGAGTGGTGGCATCCATGTTGTGACCATGAGGAGAAGGCCAAGAGCACCTGAGAGATGCCACCCAGCACCCTGGCATGGAAGAGCTGCCGAACCAGCCCTGGACCTGCTTCCTTCACGCTCATTTCTGTGTGGCATAATCAAATGTCCTTAATGTCTGAGATATGGAAGACAATTCTTAAAACACATATACGTGGATTAGGAGTTGGGATTAGATAATAATAATGATAATCTAAATCTGAAGGCCCAGATTATTATCATAGAAACTGGGAGGACAGGGTGGCATCAGAGAAGGGAAAGTAAAAATGTGCTTATTTTCTCATCTTTCATTGAGGAGAAGTAATAGCTACTGTGAGATTCTTTTCTCTGTCAGATAAATATATTTAAAAAATTTAAAGATAACTAGTAGTAGAATAAAAAAGAACATACAACATCCAAATTTCTAAAGGAAAAAAAGGAGAGAGCAGGAGAAAGAGAGAGATCATATGTAATATTAAGATGTAAAAGCTGGGAAGCATATATATATATATATATATATATCACGGCCTGGACACTTAAATTAGAATTTAATAACAAAAGGACAGCTTAAACATCCAATTACTTAGCAATAAAATTTTTTTCTTAAACTACTCTTGGACCAAAGAGAAAATTGAAACTATGCTGGTAAATGGTTATCAGCACAAAATCAAAACATCTGGGATTCAGCTAAAGCTATATCAAGAAACAAAACTAAATAAAGTAACAATTTCACTGAAATAGAAAAAAGAAATAAAGTAAATCTAAGGAAGGCAAAAAGATGGGATCACAGTTAAAGCAGAAATTAATGAATTAAAAAATGCAAAAATTGGAAAATAAATGCAAGAGCATTTTTAAAAAGAACAATAAAACCATGACAAGACTAATTATGAAGAACAGGGAGAAAATTTAAAATGTGTGGTGTTGGGAATGAGAAGTAGGATAGAGTATATGTGGAAAAGTTACCTTAATTATAAGAAAATAGTATGTGTAATTCAATGTTAACAAATTTGAAACTCTTATTAAAATGAATACATATTCCAGGAAATGTAATTGCCAAATTGATTCAAGAAGAGCTAGAAATCTTGCAAAGACTAATAGAGAAGAAAGGGAAAGGTTACTAAATAAATAATTATTCCATAAAAGAAATCTTGCTTCATAGAGTTAGTTACACAGTAGACTTCTTTTCACTCAAGGAATTTAATGTTCTTGCTGTTTAAAATGTTCCAGAACATAAAATAGGATGGAAATGGCCCCATTTCAGTTTTTGAAACTGAAGTAACCCTGACAGTAACCAAAGTAACACAAACTAACAAAATTAGCAAAAACAAACAAAAAATGAGAAACAAAATAACCTTACTTAACAGTCTAGATGAAAAAAGATAAAATGCTTAGCAAATCAAAAACACCATGTTATTAAAAATAATACACTGCAACCAGATAGTTTGTTCCAGTAATTCAGGTAATGTTTTATTAATATAAATAATTATATTTTTAAATCAAAGATAAAGCTTATCATTTTCTCTAGAGTGACTGGAAAAGTTGTTCATTAACTAGAAATAGGATACTTCATTAATATGAGGAGTGCCTCTGTCAGCCAGCATTGATAAAATTCTTCATATTAAACCATTAGAAACATTCCTATTAGAGGCAGGAATCAAACAAGGATGCTAATTTGACCATGATTATGTAACATTTTCCATACAATCTGATATGGTGGTGAAGAATCTTGAGGTTTTTTTAATACTCATTACCTTTATGCATTCTTTCTCCACTGATTTGAGATAATACTTTTATCATACCGCAAATTGTTTTATATTCTTGGTCTCAACCTCCCCCACCCAAGCTTTATCTTCTATAGTAATGATTTGTTTGTCTATCTCTGTCCCCCAACTTCACACTGTTTTACATTATTTTAACTTCATAATATATTCTTATGGCTATTTTAAATCTTTCTCTCACACACACGTATCCAAACTGCCCTACAGAAAAGTTTTATCAATTAACATTCCTACCAGCTCTGTGGTAGGCTCTTTCCAACGTTGGGTATTTTTCCCAAGCCATGTTGATATAAATTGCTGATTCTGTAGGTGACCTACACCTTGGAGAATCTGATGAAAACTATAAACTGTTTTGCCAGCTGCCCCCATATATCTCATTTATGTCTATTTCCATATCTCTATATTCCAAATTGCACGTTATTAAAGGTGCTAATAGACTCTCTGAGTGTATGCATGGACACCCAGGTTAACAACATCTGAGGTAAATATTCATCTATATTTCCACACTTTTACATTTAACTCTTGAATCCAATGGAAATTTATTTTGATGACTATTTATAATACATCCTTAAAAAATGAATAGTATCCAAATGTTGTACCTCCCCCCATAAATGTATCTGCATAGAGAAACAGATAAAAGGCTACAGATATACTAACATGTTTCAATACTATGGATGGTAAAATAGAGTGATTCTTTGTCTCTTCTTCTCTGCTTTTCTTTGTTTAAATTTTCCACAATGAATATATTTCACTTTTGGGATAAGAAACAGACTCATTGCTTTCAGAAAGAAAGGCAGTGAGGGCAGTTTGGTGGGTTGTAGAGCTGTGGGGAATGAGAGCCGGGAGGGTTTCCCTTCCTTGGCAGAGGTCGAGATGATGAGGGTCACGCAGAGACGGAGTTTGAACGTCAACTGTTTGTGCTACTGCACCAGCGCAGGCAGGAATCTGTGCCCATCTCACGGCCGGGACACAGGCGTCTCAGTGTGAGCCGGGGCCTGTGATGGGCCGGTGGGGCTGCTTCCTGGAACAAGGGCCCTGTGTCTTCCACTGTCCAACACAAAGGACAGAGGTCCCCTGTTTACTTTGGATTAGAAATGTTCAAATGAGAGACAGCAAAAACATTTGAGTTTTCCCTCTTTTCAGTTTCCTGCAAAATAACAAATTGTAGTAAGTCACGGATTTTTTTGGCATCTTCCGTGAATAAAAATCAGACCAGATTGCTGAGAGAGTCTTAAAGAGCTTCCCTTGTTTACTATGTTTTTTAGATTTATGGCTTAAAGCTTAAGAAGCATCAGTGACTGACTAGGCCCCTGAATTGTCCATTCATTTCCCAAGAAAATGGGGCATTCCCAATTCCTTGGTCAGCAGAGCCAAGTGACCTTTGCCCTTTTGCAATAAGCTCATTATAGGTTGGAAGCACCCACACAATCCTGTACACTCTCTTCCTCCCTCCCTCCCCTCCAACCTCCCACACATTGGAATACTCCTCTCCTTTCAGATGTTCATTCAAACTCCTTTCTCTTATAAAATAAGACTTTCAAAGGGATAGAAGTTTAATCAGATATAGGAGTCTTTGAATCATAAAAGTCAAAGTGGTCCTGCTGTACCTGCGACTACAGGGAATGCGACTTTGAAGACCATGGTGGCAAGGTGGAAATTTTATGGACTTTTGTGATTTTGTGTTCAAATCCTAGCTCTGGCACTAGTGACCCAAGGACAACTTTCTGAACCTTTCGAATTGTTAATTTCCTTACCTGTAAAGTGGAGGATATTATAGTACCCAGTGCAGAGTCACTGTGAAGACAAAAGGAGATGATGTGTGTTAAAGGGTATAAGTCAGAGCCTGGCACATGCAAACCACTCTGTGCATGGTGGCTGTCATCACTGCTGTGACTTGCAACTGTTGTCACCTTACATGGAATAGGCAGTTACAGCGTTTGCCCAACTCAGGAAGATGGGACAAAACTGGTATATGTATAGGACCGGCAAAGTACAGTTTTCTGGACAGCAATTTTCTGTCTGATGTTGGATTATTCTTTTTTTTTTTTTTTTTTTTTTAGACAGAGTCTCACTCTCTTGCCTGGGGCGAGTGCCGTGGCGTCAGCCTAGCTCACAGCAACCTCAAACTCCTGGGCTCAGGCAATCCTACTGTCTCAGCCTCCCAAGTAGCTGGGACT
>CAUYSK010051828.1:0-12320 GCA_963575035.1 Avahi laniger | reverse complement strand
TGTCCATTTTTTTTTTTTTTTTTTTGAGACAGAGTCTCACTCTGTTGCCTGAGGCGAGTGCCGTGGCGTCAGCTTAGCTCACAGCAACCTCAGACTCCTGGGCTCAAGCGATCCTCCTGCCTCAGCCTGCTGAGTAGCTGGGACTACAGGCATGTGACACCATGCCCGGCTAATTTTTTCTATATATTTTTAGTTGTCCAGATAATTTCTTTCTATTTTTTTAATAGAGACGGGGTCTCGCTCTTGCTCAGGCTGGTCTCGAACTCCTGAGCTCAAACAATCCGCCCGCCTCGGCCTCCCAGAGTGCTAGGATTACAGGCGTGAGCCACCGCGCCCGGCCTCTTTGTCCATTTTTGAATTGGGTTATTTGTTTTTTTGTGGTCGTTGCTCTTGTTGAGTTGCAGGAGTTCTTTATATATTAACATAAATCCCTTATCTCATATATATATATAAATATACATATATTATTTGCAAATATTTTCTTCTATTCTGTGATTTGTCTTTTCCCTCTCTTGATAGTTTCCACTTATGCACAAAGTTTTTAATTTAAATGAAGTTCAACAGATCTATTTTTTTCTTTTATTGCTTGTGCTTTTGATGTCATATCTAAACAATCATTGCCCAATCCAATGTCATGAAGATTTCCCACTATGTGTTCTTCTAAGAGTTTTATTGCTTTATCGCTTAAGTTCAGATCTTTGACCCATTTTGAGTTAATTTTTCTATGTGGTATAAGATAAGCACTGAACATTATTCTTCTGTGTGTGGATATTCAGTTTTCCCAACAGTGTTAGCTGAAAGACTGTTGTTTTTCTGTTGAATGATCTTGGCACCATTTTCAGACTGTTTGGACCAATGGGCAAAAGGATCTTATTTACTGAGTTCCTTCTCTTTTTACAAAAAGCTTTCCTGGAAACTCCAATAATTTCCACCAGGTTTATCTCATTGGCTAAAACCTAGTTGCATAGTCAAACCTAAGAGCAATGCATGTTAGGCAATGCAATCCTTAAGATGGACAAATTGCTTAAATTGAGAAAGAAGCATTAAATGGCCATTGTGAAGGAAACACGCTGTTCTACATCACTGTGCTTCATCATAGAAAAGTAAGAAAGGGAAAAACAATCTCTTAAAACCATATGTGCACATGACTGGCATAAAGTACATCTTTCAATACATATAATATTTATGCAACAAAATGAATGATTGACTCTGTCTATGTGGAGTTCTTACAGTGAAAATATCAGAAAATAGTTTCCAAAAGAACTTTCTACTTTGCCTTAAAAGGGATGGTAAAAGTAACAGGATTCTGTCATTTAGATGTAAATATTATGTTTGCCTGATTGAAGTGGGTAGCAAAAATTAATAAACTTCTGTCATTGCTCTATGATTCTATTAATATTTCATTCAATATAAATAATCAAATTTAATAGTAAAAGATAATTTGGGGAAATATATTTAAAAATTTAATATATTGATATGAATATTATTGTATAAATCATGTACTATCTACAAATATTAATTGAAGGCACAAATATCTAAGAGTTTTCTTTCTTACATGATATATTGCTAATTAACCTGAATTTTTCCCTTGTAATTTCATTAATATACTCTAAGCCAAGAAGATTCTTGGAAGACAGTGCCTATAATAGCCTGTGATATCTTTCACTTCAAGAATTAAAAGATTTCCTGTTTACTCTTGCTTTATACATGCATTTGTTAAGGAATGTAAATTACACAATCAGATGTATTTTGTGGCTCAAAGGAAAATTCCGTATGTCAAAATCTGAGCTCAAGAGTGCCTATTGGTAAAATCCAACCTCAGACTGTGCGCTAACTACTAATTTGTATTATTTTTGTTTAAATCTTTCCTACTTGAAGGTTTAAAGTATCACTCTTCACTGTAAGTGTTGTTTTCTTAGAATGATTTTGATTTCTAATTAAGAGTGGTAAGAGTGATGGATTAAGATGAGTTAGATTAGATTCATTGAGTATTGAATGTTATTTACCACTATTGTCCTTCTACATCGCTAGATAAAAATGAATCAAAGTGAAAGTTATGAGAGAACATGGCAAATATCATTAATTTAAATGGACCTCTTAGTACAAATCAGAAAGTCCCTTCTTGAATAAGTTGATTTTTTTTAAATGCAATAAATTAACAGGATAGAAAATCTTTTTATCATCCATCAAAATTATTTCTAAAGAGCTGGTATTTCTAAAGAGCTTCAAATATTTTGTAATTATATTAAAATAACTAACATTCATTGAATATGCACTGGGCTAGGTGCTCTGGCAAAAATTTATTCTATCACATTTAATCTTTACAAAAACTCTGTAACTCTATAAAATATGTAATTTTATTATCCCCATTTTATAAATCAATTTTCTAAGCCACAGATTCATAGAGCTAATTGTGGAGCCAGAACTGCAATGCAGATTATCTTCATTTAGAGCTCATGGTCTTAACCATGAAGCTATGTGGCTTTCAATAAATATACACTGGAATGTTTGTTAATAGAAATACACATATACACAGAGATGTGGGTGTGCATGTGCATACACATAATTTAGAAACACTCTTTTTCTAATATGCATCTATTATGCATTTCCATTTGCACTTCTATTTCCCTTCTAATATATGTCTGTTAAGAAGCATAATTAATTGTCAGAGAAAGGTATTTCATTAAAATTTATTGGCATTTAGGTCACTTAAAATGGGATATAAATTTTGTCATTCGAAAGAGACAAATTGCTACAAAATGAATTATTATTTTGACATCCGAAATATATCAATTGGGCTTATTTGAACACAAATTGAACCTTAAAACATTTGACTTCATTCTTTATTAATGTTGGAAGCATTGTCCCAAATAAATGTAAGAATAAGATTTAGTAGAGGATAATTCTATCTATAAAATTCTAGGTTTATACATATTTGGCAAAAGAACATGGTTTACAGAGTAGAAGTTATTCCAAGGTACTGTATTAAAAATAAAATTGCATCTTGCTATATTACTCTTTACTAAAATATTAAATCTATTTTAAGTGGCTCCATTTTGTACCAAAATCCATCTGATATACTTACTAATCTACTGACATATTTTGAACCATGGTTTTTGGTCCCTAATCCCACTGTGTGGTATGAAAAATGATATAATTTTATAAGTAACAATGCTTTCAAAAATAGAAATTCTCTGACATAGTTTTTTAAAATACTAAAAAATTAACCACTTCTTGGTCTCAAAGAATTAACATGACAGATAGATGATACATTTTCGCATGTAAATCATACATAGTGGACCTTATTTCTTAGTGTATTTGAAATCTGTAATATTTCTTACTATAATTATATCACATTTTGGCTATAGTAAAGGAAGCAGTAGGAATCTAAAATTTCAGAGAAATTGTTATTAATTTACTATAATTTTCTGTAATGGACACTCTAAGAGAAAGTGTGACCTTGCTGCTATGAGTCATTCTCTCTGGTTTCTGAGCTCTGCCATCTTAACAGCTGGGAAATCTAAGCGGAATCGCCTCATGGCTCTGTCTATCTACAAAATGAGTACAGCAATAGTCACCATTTTATGGGGCATAAATTAGCTACAGTATAATTTGTTTAGATAGTGTTTAGTTTAAAGAAAGTGCTTTGATTATTATTTATAATTATTATTATCTTTTTTTACCAACAGTGCAGCATCAAAAAAAGAAATCTACATTTTCATTTACCTGCCCGGACTTTATTCACTTTTGCCCAAAAAAACTCTATAACATCAATGTGGTTGTTTCGATGAGTCCTGACGTATTTTGAAGATAAAACATTAGGGGGCTTTAAAAATAATGTTCTATTATCTATTTAATTAAAGTTCTTCATCATTTGCTACTTTACTCATGCATTAATTCATTTATTCGATGAATACCCTTTGAGTGTCAGTCCCTGAGGACAAGGGGTTTAACAAGACCAGTATGGTCTCTGCCCTCACAGAATTTAATAGCTGTGGCGGAGACAATTAGGCAATGATCACGCATGTTATAAACTGAGATACATCCTATGTCAGGATATAAGAATAGTAATATTCTGAAATATATATAAAAAAAAAACAACTGAAGTTGGAGGGGACAATTTTCTGAGGAAATGACATCTAAGATGAGACCTACAGGATGAGTGAGAATTTGCCCTATGACATTGTTTCTGGAGGTGAGAACAGCAAGCCCAGGGGTTCTGAAGCAGGAAATGAATCTGGGCCAGAGTAGAGGGAGTGTAGAGATACAATGGGAGTGGGTTGACTCGAGTGTAGACAGGGCCAAGTCCTAGAGCCCTCAGGGATTGAGCTAAAAACTTGAAATTTTCTTCTACTTACATTAAGAACCTGTTAGAAGGTTTTAAGCGAGGAAGAGATTGCACAGAGTTTGCATTTTAAAAAAGATGTCTGGCTGTTTTGTAGAGAATAGAGGGCAGGGGTCAGAGTGGAAGCCAACAGGAGGCCATGGCTGATAAAAGATGACAGAGTCTTGGATGTTTGCACAAGGTGCTGGCAGGGAGGACGAAGAATGGGACAGAGAAAGGAGACACAGTTTGGGGGCACAATCGACAGGATTTATTAGTAGAATTGATACAGACAAGTATCTATTTCTCAATTATTCTGCATAATTTCTTCCTCTTTTCTTTGAAATGTAAAGCTGTGATCAAATATCCTTGCCTTTCTATTGAGCCAAGAATGATTCTTAAAATCTTTGCTTCCCTCAAGGGATTTTTTAAAATGTTACCTTTCCTGTGAAAACTGCTGTCGATTGGAACGAAGTCTCAGTCCAGTATGCTCTGCTCTTGCTGCATCTCAGTGCCGGCATAATGTGAGAGGGCGGCCGAGTCACCCATACAGACGCCGTACTCCTGCTCCTGCCCTGTTTTGTAGGCATCTCACATGCCACAGCTACATGTTGGTCACACTACACAGCAGATTGTATTACTTAATATTCAACAAGTATTTTCCTGACATTGATTTTGTTTAAAGGTAAGAATAAGAAGTTTTGTGTCAGAAACCAAGACTCTCTATTTTGGAGAATGTTAATTTTTTTTTTTATAGCAGCATTAAAATAATCAGTACATGGTGCAGGGATTAGTGTATATTCAACTGGTGTTCTCCCTGGCTCACATTTAAAAAGCTAGCAGTCAGGAGTAGTATTTAAAACCTCTTATACCATAAATACTTCTGGTTTTAGTAGTTAATTATGCCACACTTCCAACGTTGTTGTTTAATTCTTTAACCTATGTTAGCTCTGTAACTACCAATGAGACTATACTTTTTTTTTAAGAACAGAAAGCATATATTTCTTTGTATCTTCCAAGATGCGTATCAAAATCCCTAATGGCATTTTCTCTGTTTCCCAGGGCCTCACTAGATTCCCATGCTCAAGCCATTCTTTTTGAACTTACCCTGCCTTGTTCTCTGAAGCCCACACCCTAGTTCCTAATTGTGAGGGTGTACATCCTCCAACTTATATCCTCAAGTCCAGTTATTTTTCCTCTCCATCCAAACTTTTTGAATCAATAACTGTCTGCTCAGTTGTTGCCTATATACTAATTTCTTTTGGAACCACTCAGTGGTTAACTTTTATTTCTCAACCTTGTCATATACCTTAGAAAGTAAGTACACCTGCCTTTGGTTGTCCTCATGGGAATTTTACATCTCAACTATCTCATGTGTGATACAGTTCTCAGCATATGAATGTAATTTTATGGCTCGATGATCTAGAAAGAAAGATAATGGAGAAATATAAAATAGTCAATTGATACAAAATTCACATCTTCACATTGGTTAGTGTTGGTGACAGAAAATGCTGGTTAACTCACGTGTACATTCTGTCCTTCTTCTTCAGTAATATAGCTCCCAAATTATCTCTGGGCACATGGCCACCCAACTAAAGATTGCATTTGCTAGATGCTCTTGCAAACAGACATCATCACACAAATAAATTTTGGTAATGTCATCCAAAGGGGAGTGATATGTGGGACTTTGTGTTCATGATCTTAAAGGGCAAGAACATGGATCCTTCTTCATTTGCTGGAGAAGTGAGCTTGGCAGTAGCAACTGGGTTAGTCCTTTCATACTACAAGATGGAAGCCATCTGTTGAGGCTGACCGCACACAAAGAAGCCGATTGTATCCCCAAACTGGAGAGCCACCACTGCAACCCTAGATCACCTCTATTATGACACTTGATTAAGCTACTGTTATTTTGGGTATAGCAGCCAGATTTGAATCCAAACAAGATAACACAATGTCATTTCCAATGCACTAAATTGTTGCACAATACAAGGAGTACAAGGTTAGCATTCTTTCTAAAATATGTTTGAATAAAAACCACATACATTCTCATTCATGTAAAGTCCAGCCTTATTATATTATTTTCATAAGTCTATAGTATTATTGTAATAAACCTTTATGGGAAAGTTTTCTTTCAAGAAATTCAACTCAACATACACTTACAGAGGACTTGTGACTCAAAGGTGTGTTAGGTACATGTATTCGTTTGTTCCAATTAGTTAGTGAGTGCCCTAAGAGACCCTATAATACAACGGCCCAAGCAAGGTGTAAGTTATTTCTCTCCCTGGTAACAAGACAGGTTGTGCATCATGGAGAGGCAGTTTTGTTCCATGAGGTCATCCATGCATCTAGGTACCTTCTTTCTTGTTACTCTACCATTCTCTGGGTGAGGGGCTGGCAAATATTTTTCTGTAAACGTCCAGAGAGCAAATATTTTAGACTTTGAGGATCATATTGTCTCTGATATCTCTGATGCAACTATTCAATAATGTCATCGTACATAGCACAAAAGCACTCATAGACAAAATGTAAACAAATAAATATGGCTGTGTTGTAATAAAACTTATTTGCAAAAACAGGTGGCAGGCTGGATTTGGCCCATGGGCATAATTTTCTGGTCCTTATTGAGACTATTGTCCTGTCCTACATGGTTGATGCTGGCTTCCTACTGTATCCATTTTCCAGCCTACTAAGAAGGAGAGAAGGAAACGGAGGGTGGTGATATTCTTTAAAGGAGGTGAGGGAGATGTCACAAGCATCACTATCCTCACACTCCCTTGGTAAGAACTTAGTCACACCCAGCTTAAAGGAAGGTTTGGAAATGTAGTCTCTAGGTGGGCAGCACGGGCCTTTCTAAAATGTGAGGGGAAAGATGGTTTAACTATAAAAAGGAAGCAGAAGGGAAAACTAGCCCTCTACTACTTTGTAGATTTGTCCTTGAGCAGCTCATGATATATCAGGGAATATAGTAAAATAAACAAATATCTGCCATATAGCATGATGCATGTGCTAATATGTCTAAAGGCACATACACACACATGCACACATACTTCCAAAGAAGTGTGGTCACATTTAAGTAAGTCTTTATGGGCTAAATAGGCATTCACCAAGCAAACGCATCAAGAAAAGGAATTCCTTGCAGAGAGAACCATAGAATTGTGTTAGGGAAGGCAAGGTTGTGCTGTTCTAACAAACAACCACAAAATTTCAGTGCTTAAAACTAGTGAGGTTTGTTTTTTGCTAATAATAAAAATCGGGTTCAGCTCTGCAGGAGTTCAAACTTCCTGAAGCGAGCAGCACATCCACCATCCAGAACATCACCAGTCCATGTAGCAGGAAAAGGGGCCGGGCCATGGTTATGCCAAATGTAGGCTCTTAAAGACTTCACTCAGAATCATTCCAGCACTTTTGTTCACATTTTTTTCTCAAAACAAGTCCTACGGGAGTGCCTTAATTTAGGAAGACAGAGATGTGCCATCTCATCATGTATCTTAAGGAGATAGCAGAGGATTTGTAAACCCTAATGTTGACCACAGTTATTAAGGACTCAGAGACAACAGTGCAGTAGTAGCCAGGAGCCTGGTGACTGGAGCTTCCAGAAGGCCAACAGTAGAGGAATTGTGCTCTACCTGTATGGAACTATCAAATGTGCTTAAAGAGAACCCATCCAATTGAAGGATCACTGTGAAAATAGTGGAGAGGATGGATTAGAACAAGGGAAGATACTTTTTTCAGAGGGCAAATGAATATAAATGGAAAAAGTTTGCAGTGTGAGAATGAGGTTAAGAAAAGAGTCAGGAATGTTACACAAATCTATATACGTGATAAAATGACATAGAACTACACACACACACACAAACACACACATGCACATGCACACAAAGGCATGTAAAAATTGATGAAACCCGAGTAAAGTCTGTAAATTGTACCAATGTCAATTTCCTGGTTTTGACATTATATGACAGTTTTGTAAAGTGTGACTTTGGAAAGCTGAAGGGAGACTACATGGGATCTTCTATACTATTGCATTTCCTATGGACCTATAATTATTTCAAAATAAAATTTAAAGAAAAACCAAACGGTGCCAATATTTTAGAAGTTATTTACTTAAACCTGACTCATAATTTGCATTTGCATAGTGCTTTATAATCTATCATTACTTTTGCTGATATCATCTTATCCTTACAACTCCTCTCAGACATTTGAAAGATACAACAATTGTTGCTACTTTTGAATATATGAAAAAGCCTTCTGTTGTCCTGTTAAAGACCATATAAGAACAAAAGTAATCGAAGTATAAGAGGAGCTTGTAAAATCTTACCCCCTTTGACATATTTTCAAACAATTTTGTTCCGGAATAACTCCCATTCCTGGCATCTAAAATGATGTGTCGTGAAGCCAAACATTTGTGAGGCAATGTGCATAATAACATATTGTCATATGATAAGCCTGAAAATGAAACGTTTCTTAGTTGACCACAGCAACAATAATCTAAAGCCCAAATAAAAATGCCTAATGCTCTTTTCTTTTCTCAAAATAGATGGTGGGAAAAGTATGGATCTTTAAAATCTTTCAAAAAATTTCTGCACAGCAAATGATTACCAGCTACTGTCAATAATAAATTGGAACAATGTTGATTCTCTCTTTATTTAAAATGCAATTTTTGGTCTACCATGAATTTTTTGTGTGAATTTTGATTTTTTAAAAATGTTGCATTAAAATATTATTTATCTTGATTACTGATAACTTGAGTGTTTCCTTAAACTTTCTGCCTCACTCTGAGTAGACGAATAGATGACTTTTTATGACTTCTTAATAAGGGAAGTCATTTACCCTATAGGTAAACACCAAATATCATATTACCTGCTGGTCTCAACCTGGGCATCATGACTGACTCTGTACCTCAATATCTAACAGTTCTTCATGTTATCAGAAAAAATAAATCAGCTAATCTCTGGTTAAAAATAGATCTTCTCTACAAATGACACAATGATTTTCCCCCAGGAATTCTACAAACAGGTTATTTGGGCTGATATATAGTTTTCTTTATGAAATAAGTGTGTGTCTGCATACACTGGAACACTAATTTCAGTTGTTTTCAAAACAATTTGGTTTCGACTTTATGGGATTCTGGATTTTGTTTTTGTTTACTTATGTATTTTTTTGATTTTAAGCTGTTGAACACCTGCTAAATCCTCAACAGATATGAATCTAGACCAGTTGTTAGCTTTTAGATTTATTGCAGAGTTTCCAAAGGTAACCTAAAGTTAATGAATTGATAAAGTTTAAAAAATCATCTAAATATGCATATCATGCATTTTGACAAAGGTAGTCTCATTTTCTTTGTAAATTAATGTTTGGAAGTTCTATTGTATACATGGCTGAATTTTGTATAAAAGGGGAGATATTATCAAACTCAAGTACTCTTTCAATTCTCTCGATTTTCTTTTTTTTTAACACGAAGGGAGAAATTGGCGTGAAATTTCTATTAAATTATTTTTATTATACAAAGCCCTCATAGAAAATGCTTGGGAAATGCTTGTCAAATTCATATCAGATTGCTTTCCTGCAGTAAATTCCATATGCTTATGTTGCTGTTGGATGAAAGAGCATACCTTTAATATCCTGTTGTTTAAAGTAATTATTCATCATCACACTTATACCAAAGATCCCAGCCAGTTGCCTATGCCATTGTTGGTCTTGGGTCTAGAGGAGTTTCTCATTTTTATCACATAAAAAGGGTAATTAACTTGCTATTAATCTAAGTAAAGACCAAAATAATTTAAGGAAAAACCATGGGTTAGGATTCCAAAGTTTATAAGATCATTATAGAAGTGGCCAGGGTCTAAGAGATGAGATATATATATTTTTTTTCTTGAATAACATAATACCAAGATGACATGAGTAGGAATTTGAAATGTTCTATTTGCTTTGCATTTTATTAAACTCTGTATTCATTTCCTATGTATCTTTATTTACCACGTTATACCTAAACAAAAGAGAGACGCAAAATTGGTTAAGGAACTAAAACTTAAAATCAATTCTAAAAAATGCTCTCAGAATTAGAATATTCAACCTGGAGAAGGGGAAACAGAAATGTAACTCCAATAGTTTTTTTTTTATTTCTGCATATTACAGGGGCACAAATGTTTAGGTTACATTGTCCTTGTCCCCCCAACCCCCGTCAGAGCTTCAAACGTGTCCATCCCCCAGATAGAGCGCATCACACTCGTTATGTAGGTATATATCCATCCCCTCCTCCCTCCTCCACCTACCCAATGCCCAATAAATGTTAGTCCTATATGTGCACTTAGGTGTTTGCAGTGTTTTCATACAGCAAGGCAGGAGCAGTTATAAACTACATCCTTTGCTGGGAAAAATCTCAAATGAAAATAGTCTTTAGATGCATTCTGAGAGATTAAATTGGATAAAAGAATACACTTTCTTCTTGAGAGAAATGGATGAGTCATATATTTTGTCTTATTATTGCCTAGAAGAATTAAAAAAATTATAGTCACTTGCCTAAAATAGCTTAAATTTGGTTCTACACAAAGAATAATCAATAGGTATGTTAAAATCATCTTTATAACTTTGAATTAATGAAATTAAGAAATTGAGTTCCTAAGCTCTTTAAACTGAGGTATAACTATAGCAAACTCTAAAAAAAAGAAAGCCCTAAACATCATTTTCATTAATAATGTGCAATTATAAAACTCCAGAAATAACATATCCCAAATAATGACTTTCAATTCCACTAGGAAGCAACATATTGTTTCTGTTTTCAACATCGTGATTTCAATTTTGAAATATATCTCTGGCTGTAAACATAATTATATTTTGGTAGGACAAAAATAAAAAATCCCATTAAAGAATATATTATAGTTTTTTCTTTAGTGCTATTATGCTGATTGCTTAGCTTGGAACATATGAGAATTCCAGACTATACTAAAATATTCAAAATTCTGCTCACTCACTGTCATTGGAGACACTCATTATTTTACCTTATGGGCAAAAAATTGTCAAGTGTTAAGGAAGGACACTACATTTAAGCCTTCCTAAAATTCAAGGGATCCAAAACTCCCATGAGAGATTTGACAAAGTGCTGCCTTAATGAAAATGTTTGAGTTTTCCCCACTCGTAAAGAATCCCAAGGGTTTTCTTGAACTGACTGTCACTCTTTCAATTGGTATGGCAAAGTGCGTTGATCTCCTCTTGGTGTGTATTCACTCATTACATTTAGTGTAGTTTTTTTATGTTGCTGATCTAGATTTAAATTGAACTTGTCATGCTGGAGTGCATGTGTCCTGGTTCTTAATCTCTCCTGTTCTTGTTGCTATAGTGACCAGCAGAAATCAGAAGGGAAGTGGAAAGAGGAATCTTCATTTCAGCAGGCATGTCCATCTGACACCCCTTTAAGCAGTAGTTCTTTTTACTTCTTCCCCTTTGATGGTTAGTGTAGTAGGGGAGTTATCTTAGTTTGCAGGTTCAGCTTCTATTTTCAGAACTTTTAAAAAGTAGATCTGTGGTTAATTCCAAAGTAATTATAACAATGCCAAAATTTAAGGGACAAGAAAATAGAAGATTATATTATGGATTACAGCTTTCTTATTATCTTAATAAAATATTCTATGTTTCTCACTATTTTCATTTTAGTTTTTAAAAAACAGCAGTTCCCAAACAGGGACAAATTTGCACCACAGGGCACCTATGGTAATATCTGAGACATTTTTGGTTGCCACAAAAATGGGGCACGGCTACCGGCATCTAGTGGGTAGCAGCTATGGAAGTTGTCAAACATTACTATAGTGCATAAGACAGCCCCTGCAATAAGGAATTAGCCAACTCAAAATGTTAACAGTGCTGTGCAAACAATTCTAGGCAATAAAAACAAAATGGGAGGTATCAACTTACCAGACTTCAAACTTTATTATAAGGCTGTAGTAATCAAAACAGCTTGGTACTGGCACAAAAATAGAGCCATTGACCAGTGGAACAGAAC